>PVIU01002181.1:161615-181016 GCA_004026605.1 Ondatra zibethicus | reverse complement strand
GAGAGAGAGAGAGAGAGAGAGAGAGAGAGAGAGAGAGGCGGGAAGCAAAAGAAAGAGAGGACAGGAGGGATCGTAGACAAGAGAGAAATTTGATAGAATTTTGGCCGCAGTGGTAGGAGAAAAAGGGAAGGCAGGACCTAGACAGATAGAACCTGGGCAACAGAAGACCAAAGATGAGCGAAGACGGACAGAGGCACCCCTTGGACAAAGATCAATGGGCTTAATGCAAAGAAAAAGGACATTGGGCAGGAGAATGCCCAAAGAAGAAAAGGAAGGGCCTCTCAGGTACTGGCTCTAGAAGAAGATGATTAGAGGGGATGGGGTTCAGACTCCCTCCCCTGCAACTATGGTAACCCTGACTGTGGAGGGGACCCCTATGGGTTTTCTAGTGGACACAGGGGCTGAGTACTCTGTGCTGAAACAACCATTGGGGAAGCTAAAAAAATACAAAGACTATAATAATTGGAACAACTGGACAGAAACAATATTCGTGGACCACCTTACGAACTGTAGACTTGGGGAGAGGACAAATGACTCATTCCTTCCTGCTTATCCCTGAGTGTTCCATGCCTTTATTAGAAAGAGACTTGTTAACAAAGTTGAAGGTTCAGATCAAGTTTACTTGATCTGGGCCAGAGGTGATCGAAGCCTTTTGTTGACCGAACCAGTGCCTTCGCTCCCCCTGCTTTCCTCAATCCCTCCACCTTACTGCCCAAGACAGATGACACCTCACCTACCCATCACTGCGTTGACATTTTGGCAGAAGAAGCTGGTACCCAAAATGATCTGAAGAATCAACCTTGGCCTGGGAGTCCAGGCTGGTATATGGATAGCAGCAGTTTCATGGTTAAAGGTAAGCAGAAGGCGGGGGCAGCAGTGGTGGATGGGAAGCAAGTAATCTGGGCATAGCCTCCCTGAAGGATGTTGGCCCAGAAAGCCGAACTCATGGCTTTGATACAAGCTCTACGGATGGCAGAGGGGAAGTCTATCAACATCTACACTGGCAGCAGGTATGCTTTTGTCACTGCCCATATACACGGAGCAATATACAGACAAAGAGGACTGTTAACATCTGCAGGAAAAGACATAAAAAATAAAGAAAAAATTTTGAGCCTCCTTGAGGCCATACATTTGCCAAGGAAGGTAGCCATCATACACTGTCCAGGACACCAAAAAGCTCGAGATGCTGTGGCTAAAGGAAATCAGATGGCAAACCTAACCAATAAACAGGCGGCCCAAGGAGCAATGATCTTGGCAGTCAAAGAGCCTAAAGATTATTATGATATCAGTGAAACCAACTTTAGATACACCCCTGAGGACTATCAAGTTATGGGCAAATTAAGACTGGTAAAGGAAACCCCATATGGGGCAGTAGAGACAGAAGGAGGAAAATAGTCCTCCCACAAAAAAGAAGGGCACAAATATGTTACCAAATTATATTACCTGGCCCACTTGGGGGCCAAGAAACTAAAAGATGTGGTTAGGTCCTCTGACTAATATGTTTGGGACTCTCTGACTTGGCAGAAGAAGTAGTTAAAAGCTGCAAGGCCTGTGCTATGACTAATGCAAGACACTCCATATATACTCCTGGAAAGAGGCTCAGAGGCGACTTGTCTGGGGCCTACTGGGAGGTAGATCTTACAGAAATTAAGCCAGCCAGATATGGTAACAAGTACTTATTAGTTTTTATAGATACTTTTTCAGGCTGTGTAGAAGCTTTTCCTACCAGGACTGAGACGGCCAATATGGTGGCTAAGAAGATCATAAAAAAATCTTCCCGAGGTTTGGGATACCCAAGGTAATCAGGTCTGATAATGGACCTGCCTTTGTTGCCCAGGTAAAGTCAGGACTGGCCACACAACTGGGGATCAATTGGAAATTACATTGTGTTTACCGACCCCAGAGTCAGGTCAGGTAGAAAGGACGAATAGAACCTTAAAAGAGACCCTGACAATTGGCCCTAGAGACCTGCGGGAATGACTATTCCCTTTGCCCTATTCCGGGTTCAGAACACCCCTAGGGCAATTTAAACTCACCCCTTATGAGATCCTATGTGGGGGACCGCCACCACTCACTGAGTCGGGTGGAGTGTATAATCCTGATGCTATTCTTTCTGGACCTTTATTTGCCCACCTAAAGGCCCTTGAAGTGGTGAGATGCCAGATCTGGGAACAACTGAAAGAAGTATGCATCTCTGCCTGGATCCACGCCTCCCATGTGAAGCAAGCTCCTGAACTACCCAAATTGTAGTATCCGGGGCTTTTAACAACACCACCAGTCAGGAGGCTTATGTTTGGGAGACTAATCATAGGCTGACTCTTACTGAGGTTATGTAATGAGACTCTTAAGAGCCCTAAGACTCCTGATACTAGGTACTTGGTTCCCGGTTTAGACAAATGGTGGGTTTGTAGTACAGGCCTGACACCTTGAGTGTCAACATCGGTTTTTAATAACACCAAAGATTACTGTGTGCTTGTACAACTGGTACTTAGGGTCTTTTATCATCCAGCTAACACACTTGAAGATGAGTTTGACAAGCACCCAACTCGCTTTCGACGAGAACCTATTTCTCTGACACTAGCAGTAATCCTGGGCCTCGGGGTAGCTGCTGGTGTTGGGACAGGTACTGCTGCCCTAATACAGGCGCCTCAGTACTTTAATAAATTAAAAATAGCCATAGTAAAGATTTGAGGGCTCTAGAACAATCTATTTCCAAACTCAAAGAGTCATTGACTTCCCTCTCAGATGTGGTCTTACGGAATAAAAGAGGATTAGATTTGTTATTCTTAAAAAACGGAGGATTATGCACTGCTCTCAGAGAGGAATGTTGTTTCTATGTGGACCATTCAGGAGTAATTAAAGACTCCATGAGTAAACTTAGAGAAAGTTTAGACAAAAGACAAAGAGACAGAGAAGCACATCAGGGATGGTTTGAGAGCTGGTTTAATAGATCTCCTTGGATGACTACTCTGATATCTTCCCTTATGGGACCATTCCTAATTTTGCTTCTGCTACTGATTATAGGTCCATGTATATTAAATAAAATAATTACCTTCATTAGAGAAAGAATAAGTGCTATTCAGATTTTGATGTTATGCCACCAATATAGTGCTTTACAAGGTCAAAAAGATACTGAAATCTAGTTCTATGATTACAACTAGGTACTAGAAGAAGTGGGGAGATGAAAGATCCGGATAAATCCAGACCTCTCTAGCAGGAAGTGAAGAGCCAAAAAAAATCTAGGTTAGCTGGGTCAGTGACTCTGTTTCAGGAACTAGGTAAAGATAAAGTTAGATTATAATCTTGAGAATAAACAGGGAGTTACCCCCTTGTGATTATCACTGGTAGTTTCGGAATTTTCCAATGACGCCCTCCCCACCCCCTTTGGATTACTGGGTTGTGGTTTCTTCCCTTAAAAACTCCTTCTCCCAGCTACTCGGGGTCGAACACCTCCCCTGCATGGGATATGAGTCTCGGCCCCAGCCCTGGTACCTGTCCTGTCAATAAACCTCTTGTGATTGCAGCAAGGACAGTCTTTCGTGAGTTCCTGAGGGGTCATGCTATCCCGAGACTTGAGTGAGAGTCTCCCCGATCTGGAGGTCTTTCAGGTTGATGACATGGAGATAACACTCCTCTCTTGTCAACTGGATGCAACCAAAGATAAAGGACCATCATCTGAGAAATTGCCTAGGTCAGATTGGTCATGGGCATGCCTATGGAGGCATGGTCTTGATTGCTGACCTATATGGGCTGGGCCCAGCCCGGCCCAGCCCAGCCCAGCCCACTACAGGTGGTACCATCCTTAGGCAGGTGGGTGGACTGATAAGAAAGCTAACTGAGCATGCTCCAGAGAATGGGCCAGAGAGCGTGGCCAGCAAGCAGCACATCTCTGGGGTTTCTGCAGAGCCTCACTGAAATTCCTCAGCAACTATTTAAAGATAAGGACTTCAGGAACCACCAGCGTCTCATCCATGACCATTGTAAGGACAAAGAAATGTGACTCTCCTTGGAAAAGCCATGCCACGCTCTCAGGTGCCTCATCCTCTTTCCCAGTGCTTCTCTTTCCCTTAACTTCCTACTTAAAAATGTCCTTTAATAAACCTCGCCTCCACTTCGCATTGGCTCATCCTGAAATTCCTTTCCGTGAAGAAACTAAGGGTCCAGTTTTAGAAGATGAAAGGAACTCCACAGGCTGCAGGTGGCAGTGTGGAACTGCGCCTCTGCCCCCGACACGCCTTACAACTTATGATGTAGAACACCTCCCATTTCTGATTTATCTGTTTCCAAATGATGACATTTAACCGATTCTTCCTCTTCTGTTTCCTGTATACTGGGAATGAGCACCAGAGTCTTGATTAAGTTCAACACTTTCCACAGACACTGTACAACGGAGAGTTGGTACTCCACATGACACCGTGGCAGGAAGCATTCTGTTGTAGGGGTGCTAACAGCAACAGCTCATCTTCCTTCTGTACAACTGCATTTTCTCTTGACACCCAGCAAATAGTCAGAGAAGCGCTGCTTTGGTCCTCGCTAGCATCCTCTTGACGCCCAGCAAATAGTCATGGAAGTGCTGCTCTGGTCCCCGCTAGCATTCTCGTCTTCTCTTTTCACTTCACAGTTTCTGCATCCCTTGACTGCCTAAGATATGGTCCCACTGCAGGTACAAAAAGGTGATTTCCTAATGTTGGTTCCTGCTCCATTTGTTAGCTGGGATCCTGTCATTTTCTTTCTCTCAGCTAGGGCTATTTGGGCTTCTGAATTATTATTATTACTGTTGCATTGTTTTGAAGAAAGGTAAGTTGAATTCTAAATTTAGTCTCCTCAAAGTTTTTCTTTTGCTGAGAGACAGTTTCTCAGTAGATGTTTTGTATTGTAACCAATGACAGTCATTGCCTTGATGCTTGCATTGCTGCATGGCCGCGTCTCCAGCCAGCAAGAGCCCCGTTAGCTGTTTTCTGTGACGTTTTGAAGAGTCTCATTCAACTTTGATAGGCTTTTCAGAGCAACAAGACATGCCAAACCCATCTTGCGAATTTCCTGTCCCAGATGTGAAATCGGCTTTATCTGTAAGGAGTTCTGGTTCCTGTCAGTGGGCATACCATATTTGAAACCAAATCTGGTAAGAAGAGGTGCTCATTAAGTACCTGACTGTTAATGTTCCCAAGCCTCCTGATTCTGAAACTTCCAACTCAAAAATGAATAAGATTTTTTTTAACTTTTCTTAAAAGATTATATACACATGTCTCTTTTCTGGAGTGGAAAATCTAGATTTCTAACAATAGCATACATTTAACTCATTAAAATTTCTTTTATTACATTTGGTTTGTTTATTCTACACGCACACACATGTAGAGGTTAGAAGACAACTTTTGGGAGTTGGTTCTGTTCTTGAACTGTGTGGGCTCTGGGGACTGAACACAGGCATCAGGCTTGGCATGATCTGAAAGGAGGGAACCCCAGTTGAGGAAATGCCTCCATGAGACCCAGCTGTAAAGAATTTTCTCAATTAGTGATCAATGGGAGAGGGCCCAGCTCAATATGTGGTATCATCCCTGGGCTGGTGGTCCTGGGTTCTATAAGAAAGCAGACTGAGCAAGCCATGAGGAGCAAGCCAGTAAGCAGCACCCTCCATGGTCTCTACATCTGTTCCTGCCTCCAGGTTCCTGCCTTGACTTCTTTCAATGATGTACTGTGATGTGGAGGTGTAAACCAAATCAACCTTTTCCTCCCCAAGTTGCTTTTTGATCATGGTGTTTTGTCACAGGAATAGAAACCACAGTTAAGACACATGCCAATGTTACTCATAACTAATCTACAAAATAAAGCTTACAGATGTTTTTCCTTTAGATTATAGCTCATTAAGTAAGTGTGGCCCAAACATTTTTAAAAAGATTTTGTTTATTTATTATGTACACAGTGTTCTGCCTGCATGTATGCCTGCAGGCCAAAAGAGGACACCAGATCTCATTACAGATGGTTGTGAGCCACCATGTGGTTGCTGAGAATTGAACTTAGGACCTCTAAAAGAATGGCCAGTGTTCTTAACCTCTGAGCCATCTCTCCAGTCCCCAAGCATTGTGTTTTAAAGCTAGTCCACTTGATTTTTTTTCTCTGTCTTATAAGCAATTCTTCATAAAGATTTATACACTCCTAATGAGTGCTCATCTCACTTGAAAAAACAAGAGTTTTATTCAGATAGACCTGATTCCTGCAGGAGAGGGCACAAAGAATTAGAGTTACATTCTAAATTACTTAGGAACGACAACAATGACAACCACAAACCCAGAGGATATTTTATTGTGTAAATGTTTGGTCACAGTGACTCTGTGGAAGGCACCTGTGAGGTAGAGGATGTCCATGTTCTTCATCACTCTTACCTTATTCTCTAGAGACAGACAAAGTCTCTCATGGAACCTGGATTTTCTTCCCTGTCCTGTGCCTAATTGGACCCCCTGGTTAACATGAGGTGGCTGACAATTTTTTTTTTAAAGATGATCGCTTGTGGCAACTTGTGGACAGTGTAGATTTCTACACCCACTGGAAGTTTAGCTTGTTTTTGTCTTAAGCGTGTACTAAGGAGAGAGCTAAGAATGAACCAAAGAAGGGCGTAGCCCTTCCTCATTGTTGAAAACTGAGTTAAGAAGATGCAGAGATTATTATTATTATTATTATTTTTAGTACCTCTGAGATAGGAGGGAACAAAATAAAAGTCAGACTTTGGAAAAGGAGATGAAGAAGGAGGAAAGGAGGGTTAAGAAGAGAAAGATTATAATAGATACACCATGCTGAGCAATTTAACAACATCAACCATTCTCAGAGAGTAAATTACTTTTGCATCTATTTAGAAGGAACTAGAAGATCTGTATAATGAACACCATTCTTTTTTGGTGAAAGGATTTAGCCTATTCTTGTGGCTAAATTCAACAATCTATGGAGCATAGCATTTGCTTCTTTTGCTGGGGATGTGGCTCTGAGCTAGAGTGTTCCCTCAGTGAGCCTCAAGGTCCTGGGTTTAGTGGCAGCACCCAAACCAAACCAAACGAACATTTGCTAACTAGGCTGTATTTTCTGGCCTGAGGCTGGGACCTGGTCTCTTACTCCCTGTTGGCTGTTGGGAAAGAATTAGGGGTGCCTGTGTAGGAAGCTTCTTTCATCCTATCTCCCTATGGCCCTAAATTAGGGCCTTGTACATTATACGTGCTCAATAAATGTCTGCTGAATGAACCCTCTTGGTTATTTTCCAATCTTTTCGGACCTGTTTCAGTTATCTAAGCATGTATTCATAGGTGCTTAGTACAATTTCTATGTGTAAGGAAAAACAGATGGGAAATCTTATCCATGCTAAAAGACACGTGTACGTTCTTCTGTAGGAACAGGAAATAGGAGAATCTATCTACTCAAAATAAGTGTTCAGAGTTGAGGTTATCCAAATCCTTTTTTGTGGAGGAGGAACCTGATTAGATGTGTGTCAGTCACGTGCAAGACACACATCCGGTTAGGGGCGAATCTGCGGCCCCGGTTTTCTAACTCCTCTTTCCAGGTGCAAACAAACCTACCACGCTCAAATTTGGGTCCAATCAAGGACAGAGAGCCCGCCTGACACCGTGCGCGTGGACCTCACGCAGTTCCTTTTAGATCCTGGTGTGAATTCACTTCCTGAGAGGAGGATGAGACAGCTCAGCAGAACCCAAACAAACCCATTTTACAGCGAGAATCAGATGAGCAAAGGTCTTCTCAAGACACTGGAGAGGTGCCGCCCTGTTAGAGACATTTTTGTAGCAGCGCCATAAAACTATCGGGCTATCTGGGAGAATCTCCAGTCCTCAGAGACAACTGGTTCTGTGGTCAAATTTTGTCTTCAGTGTTTGGGATGAAAACTCACAGTCTTAATTATTTCCGTTTGAGCTCAGGGCCGAGGACAAAGCTAATGGTGTCACCAGAGTAGGCACGCAGAGAGTATTTGCTATCCTGGAGATCAGTCAATGGAAAATGTCGCTAGCCCATCGCTCCTAGGGTGCTGAGCTCCCTGGGAGCTGAGAATTGTGCCAGCTGCCCACCAAGGGTGACAGTTGAAAAACAATGGACTGAGAAATGTCGTAAATCTGGAAAACAATGAAGTGCCTGGTGTCAAGTTTAGTGATTGATGGCATCAGTGCCTAGAAAGCCGAATGGGAGTGAGGAAATTCCTGCTATTTGAGTATTCCAAATGCTTCTCGCAATGATTCATTAAAAGCCATATAGATATAAAAGCATCTCTACGTATAGATACACACATACATTATTCATACTGTTCTCTGTGTCTAAAATGCTTAGGAGCTGAAACTTGCTTGGAAATGTTCAGTCAAGCGAAATCATTCCTTTTGCAATATGCGGTTAGTCTTGGTAGCTCACGCTGGCTTCCACATCCCTTCCCCTCGCTCCCCGTGTAATTAAAGGTGAAGGGCGAGCAGGAAAGAGACAGCTGAACTTATTCTGGTGCTCTCCCTCAGGAGAGCCACATATGGCTGTGTGGGCTCTGCAGGGCCCAGCGTGGACACGGTGTGAATGCTGTCCCCACTCACCGCAAACTGGAACAGCGTGGCTGGCAGGCCTGTGTGGCGGCCCGCGGGAGTCTGGGGTTTGGGAGTGTCTGGGTTATCAAGAAGTTATTGCCTCTTGAGAGTGCCATGGGGACGCTTACATTTTCATGTAATCCCAGCATTTTGGAAGGTGGGGAGAAGAGGATCAGGACTTCACATCATCCTTGGCTAAATATTGAATTCAAGGTTAGCCTGGGCTACAATGAGACCCTATTAAAAAACCAAACCAAACCAAACAAACCACAGCTACTTACAATGTCCACCTAGATCGTTCTGCTCCCTCCTCTCCAGTAGCCTTTTTCAGTACTTTCCCCTCCACATGCCTCTCCTCAAAATAACCCCCCACGTCCCCATTTCCACCTGCCCACAGTTCACTCATGAAATCTCTTCTATTTCCCCTTCTCAGGGAAATCTGGATGTCCCCTCCGCTGAATTGTCCTTGTTACCTAGTCTCTCTGGGCCTGTGGATTGTAGTATAGTTACCGCTAATACCCACTTATGTATGAGTGAGCACATACTGTGTTTGTCTCTATTTTACCGCTAATACCCACTTATGAGTGAGCACATACTGTGTTTGTCTTTCTTGGTCTGGGTTACCTCACTCAGGATGATTTTTTCTAGTTCCATCCATTTCCCTTAAAATTTCGTGATGTCAGCCGGGTGTTGGTGGCGCATGCCTTTAATCCCAGCACTTGGGAGGCAGAGGCAAGGTGGATCTCTGTGAGTTTGAGGCCAGTTTGGTCTACAAGAGCTAGTTCCAGGACAGGCTCCAAAGCTACAGAGAAACCCTGTCTCGAAAAACCAAAAAAAAAAAAAAAAAATTGTGATGTCATAGTTTTTAACAGCTGAGTATATTGTGTAAATGTACCACATTTTCTTTATCCATTCCTCAGTTGAGGGGCATCTAGGTTGTTTCCAGGTTCTGGCTATGACAAATAAAGCTGCTGTGAACATTGAGCAAGTGTCCTTGTTGTATGATTGAGCATCCTTTGGGTATATGCTCAAGAGTGGTATATCTGGGTCTTGAGGTAGATTCATTCTATATTTTCTGAGAAACTGCCATATCGATTTCCAAGGTGGCTGTACAGTTTGCATTCCCACCAGCAGTGGAGGAGTGGTCCCCTGGCTCTGCATCCTCTCCAGTATGAGCTGTCACTTGTGTTTTTGATCTTATCCATTCTGACAGGTGTAAGATGGAATCTCAGAGTTCTTTTGATTTGCATTTCCCGGATGGCTAAAGATGTTGAAAATTACTTTGAATATTTCTAAGCCATTTGAGATTCCTCTGTGGGGAATTCTCTGTTAAGATCTGTATCCCATTTTTATTTTTTATTTATTTTTTTATTTTTATTTTTTTTCGAGACAGGGTTTCTCTGTAGCTTTTGGAGCCTGTCCTGGAACTAGCTCTTGTAGACTAGGTTGGCTTCGAACTCACAGAGATCTCCTGCCTCTGCCTCTTGAGTGCTGGGACTAAAGGCGTGCGCCACCACTGCCCGGCCTGTATACCATTTTTAAATTGTATTGTTTGATATTTTTATGTTTAGTTTCTTGAGTTCTTTGTATATTCTAGAAATTAGCCCTCTGTCAGATGTGGGATTGGTGAAGATCCTTTCCTATTCTGTGGGCTGCCTTTTTGTCCGACTGACAGAGTCCTTTGCTTTCCTATTCTGTGGGCTGCCGTTTTGTCCGACTGACAGAGCCCTTTGCTCTGGAGAAACTTTTCAGTTTCATGAAATCCCATTTATTAAGTGTTGCTTTTACAGTCTGCGTTACTGGTGCTCGGTACAGGAAGCTGTCTCCTGTGCCAGTGTGTTCAAGGCTGTTTTTCGCTTTCTCTTCTATGAGGTTCAGTGTATCTGAATTTACGTTAAGGTCTTTTATCCACTTGGTCTTGAGTTTTGTGCAGGGTGGTAGATACGGATCCATTGCCATTAGTCTACACGCTGACATCTGGCTATGACAGTAGTATCTGTTGAAGATAATTTCTTTTTTCCTTTGTATAATTTTGGCTTCTTTGTTGAAAATCAGGTGTCCATAGGTGTGTAGGTTTACACCTGGGCCTTTGATTTGATTCCATTGATCCACTTGCCTGTTTTTATGCCAATACCATGCAGTTTTTACTACTACTCTGCAGTACAGTTTGAAGCCAGGACTGTGACACCTCTGGAAGCTCTTTCATTGTATAGGACTGTTAGAGCTATCCTGCAGTTTTTGTTTTTCCATATGACGCTAAGTATTGTTCTTTCAAGGTCTGTAAAGAATTGTGTTGGGACTTTAATGGGGATTGCATTGAATCTGTAGATGGCTTTTGTTAAGATGATCATTTTTACTATGTTAATCCTACTGATTTGTGAGCATGGGAGATTTTTCCATCTTCTGATACCTTCAATTTCTTTCTTCAAAAACTTGAAGTTTTTGTCATACAGGTCTTTCACTTGCTTGGTTAGAGTTACACCAAGGTGATATTTTATATTATTTGTGGCTATTGTAAAGGTTCTCTGATTTTTTTCTCAGTCCTTTTATTATTTGCATATGTGAGGGCTACTGATGTTTTTGAGTTAATCTTGTATCCAGCCACTTGACTAAAGGTATTTATCAGCTGTAGGAGTTCCTTGGTACAGCAAGCCAATTGCTAACATCAAATTAAATGGAGAGGAAGTCAAAGCAATTCCACTCAAACCAGGAACAAGGCAAGGCTGTCCCCTCTCTCCATACCTATTCGATATGGTATTTGAAGTTCTAGCTAGAGCAATAAGACAACTAACGAATATCAAGAGGATACAAACCAGAGGGGAAGAAGTCAAAGTATCATTTGTGCGGATGATAGGACAGTGTGCATAAGCAACACCAAAAATTCTAACAAGATTTTTTTTACACCAATAATGCACCACTTGGTGGAGTCTGCTCTCCTGAGGTCTCTGAAGATCATGCTAAAGCCGCTTTCTTTCCCGACTCATATTTCTGCTTTACCCACGTTCCTTCAGAACACACATGTTCTGGATTCCTGCTCTGCTTTTCTGTTTTTTTTCCTGTCACCACCACCAAAATTCTCTCTCTCTCCTTTATTCACCTGTGAGCATTGCCCAATATCCAGCCCTGGGGCTCTTCCCTCATCTCTTCAGTGATGAGGGAGCCATGTCATTGATTGATAAAATTGAGGCACTATTGTCTTTTTTTTTTCTCTTAAAGATTTATTTATTATGTATACAACATTCTGCCTCCATGTATGCCTGCACGTCAGAAGAGGGCGCCAGATCTCATTACAGATGGTTGTGAGCCACCATGTGGTTGTTGGGAATTGAACTCAGGACCTCTGAAAGAGCAGTCAGTGCTCTTAACCACTCAGCCATCTCTCCAGCCCCGAGACACTATTGTCTATGCAGGAGAAAATGTCAAGACCACAGAAGCAAAACAAGACTGCACCCCTCCCCAGTCTTCCTCAGCCCCACATTTCCAATCCCTTGTAGGTTCTATTCATTGAGTGCTTTAGGTGTCAAAATTCCTATAAACTGAAAGATTCTTTACCATTCTCCTTTCTTTGCTAGTGAGCCTTTTTTTGTGTGTGTGTGTGTGAATTCTGTGTTTTTGATGGAGTTACTGTTTTCTTGCTCACCTGACCTATGGTACTGGTCACAGGCTGAGTGAGACACTTTAATAGGGTTCTCCCTCATTCCTGTTTCCATTTTCCTGGCTGATATTTTAGTTTTTGCTGTAGTTACTTCAAGCTGGGGCAGTTCTCATATCTTGATTCCAGTCAACATTTATAATTGTAGCTTCCGCTTCTCCCAGAGCTCTCTTGGCTCCTGTCCTGCGTAGGACGATTTGGCTTCTAAGAACTTGACTGTGATGTTTCTTGCTGTGAATGTCTTTGAGTTTTGTCGTGCCCCGTCTGCCAGCAGAAAGGACGCGGACACCAGGATTCTTCTCGATCACGCTTTATTAAGGCGCTTTCTTACAGCTGAAGACAGGAGACCCAGCTCACTGAGACCGGCGAGCTTATATAGTAAAATTCTCTCGCCTCTGAGGTGTCATTCAGCAATTGGTCAGCTCATGGAGCCAGATTGACAGGTCGTCAGGGATAGGCTAGATCTGACATTGCCTGTTCGGGAGAGGCGCATGCGCAAAGCACTTGTTTTGGAGCACCGAACCGCGGCCACCTCTGCGTGTGGTCGCCAACAACAATGTTGCAGCCCGCAACAGAGTTTATTCTGCTTGTAGTCCACCAACCTTTTAAACTAGATGGCTACTTTATTTTCATCCAATCCTTGAAAATTGTTTCTTTGAATAGTCTTCCTTCATCCCTGTCTCCTGAGGATTCTATTATGTTAGCCATTTGATGAGTCTCACTGCTTTCTGAGGTTTCACCAATTTTTCTATTTCTCTTCTTCAGACCATAGAACTCAACTGATTTCTCTTCAAGGTCATGGCTTCTTTGTTTTTACATCTTGAGTCACTATGAATCTACACAGAAATTTTCATTTTGTTATTTATAGTATGTCTTTTTTGTCTGTTTGTTTTGTTTTCTTTGTTTTTGATATAGAGTCTCACTATGTAGCTCTGGCTGTCCTACAACTCTCTATGTAGACCAGACTGGTCTTGAACTCACAGAGGTTCCCCTGTCTCTGCCTTCCAAGCATTGGGGTTAAAGTCTCATTTTGTTCTTTTTAAAGTTTCCTTATTATGTTCTCTACTTGATGGAACATTTTTTTTTCTTTCAGTACCTTTGTAATAGTTAATTTAAAGCCTTTGTAAGCCCCACCTCGGATCCTCCTCAGGAATAATTTGTACTGCTTGCTCTTTGCCTGTTTTTCCCTGTTTATTTGTGCGTCTCATCACATCTTGTCAAAGGTGGGCATTTAACGTCACTCAGTGTGGCAGTTCTGAAAATCCAGTCCCTGCTCCCATTTTTCTGACTTGTTGCTGCTGTTTGTCACTTTCAACAGTGAATTATGTCACGGGGATTTTCCATTTGCACTGCCATTGACGTCTCTATACAGTTAGTGTAGTGGCAGGCTCATTTGGACAGAGATTTCCAAGCCATGCACTCACAGCTCAGCCTCTGTTGAGGGTTGAGGGCGTCTCTGTGTTGGGAGATGTCTTTAGAGCTCTGGGAGACAGTTTACAACACTCTATTAGCCTTTACTTCCTACTTTTCCAAAGACTTATGGTCACTAGCAGGTGAGAAATAAGCACAATCCTGCACACGGCCTCTTACACACCCAGGAATAGTTCTGAACTTTAAAAGTACCCCGTGGACTTCCCCAGCATTCCATTTTAAGCTTTCGGTCAGCTTCTCATTTGTCACAGCTGTTATTGCCACCTCTGGCAGCTGGAATGTTAAACAGTTCCCACAGACTGTTTCCAACCAGTGCTCTGCAGGAGAGAGTGTTGAAGGAGCACTGAGTGAGGTTGAGTAAGGGTTTTCAGGGAGTTTGCAAATAGGCCAAAGAGTGAGATGGGGCTTCAGACAACCTTAAACATCTTCTGTCTCCTCTAGTGGTTACAAAGAGCCTGGCTGATGTGGGATACTCCTCTGCATGCTGTGAATATGCTTTGTTATTACTGACTAATAAATAAGTTGATTTGGCCAATAGCCAGGCAGAATAGAGCCAGGCAGAAAGTCAAAGCAGAGATACAGGGAGAAAAAGGGTGGAGTCAGAGAGACAGCAGCAGCTGCCAGGGAAGCAAGATGTGAGGTAGTAAGCCACAAGGCTTGTGGTAAAATATAGAATAATAAAAATGAGTTAATTTAAGTTGTAAGAGCTAGTTAATAATAAGCCTGAGCTAATAGGCCAAACAGTTTGTAATTAATTTTAAGCCTCAGAGTGGTTATTCGGGAATTGGTGGGTGGGATAGCAACCTCCAGTTATACCTGGTTTTCACAGCCAGTGTGGTGGCAAGGGGTAGCAGGATGAGAGTAAGGCAGGGTGAAATGCTCCAAAGCTCTGTGCTCTTCTAGAGAGCTAACTGCCTTAAAAATTTCTGCTTCTCAAAATTCTTCATAGACCTCAAAAGAATGGTACTCAACTTCATATGGAAAAACAAAAAACCCAGGATAGCCAAAACAATCCTGTACAATAAAAGAACTTCTGGAGGTATCACAATCCCTACTTCAAACTCTACTACAGAGCTACAGTACTGAGAAAAGCCTGGAATTGGCATAAAAACAGACAGGAGGACCAATGGAACTGAAGAGAAGATCCGGATACTAATCCACATACCTATGAACACCTGATTTTTGACAAAGATGCAAAAAATATCAATGGAAAAAAAGAAGGCATATTTAACAAATGGTGCTGGCATAACTGGATATCAACATGTAGAAGAATGAAAATTGATTCATATCTATCATCACACACAAAACTCAAGTCCAAATGGATCAAAGACCTCAACGTAAATCCAGCTACACTGAACCTTAGAGAAGAGAAAGTGGGAAGTACACTTGAATGCATTGGCACAGGGAACCACTTCCTAAATAGAACCCCAGCAGCACAGACACTGAGAGAAACAATTAATAAATGGGACCTCCTGAATCTGAAAAGCTTATGTAAAGCAAAGAACATGGTCAACAAGATAAAATGACAGCCTACAGAATGGGAAGATCTTCACTAACCCCACATCATACAGAGGTCTGATCTCCAAAAAATACATAGAATTCAAGAAATTGGTCATCAAAAGAACAAATAATCCAATAAAAAATGGAGTACAGACCTAAACAGAGAACTCTCAACAGAGGAATCTAAAATGGTTGAAAGACAATTATGAAAATGTTCAACATCCTTAGTCATCAGAGAAATGCAAATCAAAACAACTCTGAGATTCCATCTTACACCTGTAAGAATGGCCATGATCAAAAACACTGATGACAACTTATGCTAGAGAGGTTGTGGGGTAAAGGGAACACTCCTGCATTGCTGGTGGGAGTGCTAACCACTTTTGGGTATATATCCAAAAGATGCTCAATTGTGCCACAAGGACATGTGCTCAACTATGTTCATAGCAGCATTGTTTGTCCTAACCAGAACCTGGAAATAACCTAAATGCCTCTTGACTGAAGAATGGATAAGAAAAATGTGGTATATTTACACAATGGAGAACTACACAGCAGAAAAAATAATGACATCTTGAAATTTATAGGCCAATGGATGGAGCTAGAAAACATCATTTTGAGTGAGGCAACCCAGACCCAGAAAGACAATTATCCTATATACTCACTCATAAGAGGTTTTTAAACTTAAATCAAAGAAAACCAGCCTACAATTCACAATTCTAGGGAACCTAGACAACAATGAGGACCCTAGGAGAGACATACATGGATCTAATCTACAAGAGAAGAAGAAAAAGACAAGATCTCCTGAGTAAACTGGGAGCTTGGGGACCATGGGAGAGGGCTGAAGGGGAGGGGAGAGGAAGGGAGAGGAGCAGAGAAAAATGTATAGCTCAAGAAAGTCAATAAAAGAATTTGTGCTCCTTAGATTGTTACCAGTCTTTATCTAAGTTTCAGAGGACATCAAAGTTGATTTTTTTACCCCCAAATGAAAACAAAAGTAACCTAGTATTCTCATTGCTTTTAATGGTATGAGTAGATTTTGGAGGTTCTGGTCCATCCTGGAATGTAGAACCTCTGTTGGACTGTTTGGATGCTCAGTTTCTACCTAATGGAATCCCTTCCATTAACAATGTCTTTCCTAACGCTTCTTTGATCATAGTAGCTTCACTCTACAAAACTTTATGTGTCACTTATGCCAGTGTTCTGCAAAAGGAGAAGAAGAAGAAGAAGAAGAAGAAGAAGAAGAAGAAGAAGAAGAAGAAGAAGAAGAAGAAGAAGGAGAAGGAGAAGGAGAAGGAGAAGGAGAAGGAGAAGGAGAAGAAATGTAGAGAGCTCTGTGTTCAGATGTAGAGAGGGCTCAGGCTCTGAATTTTAAATATGTTCTAGGGAACTAGGGTATTTAGTGCCTCAAGGGACCAGACTTTAACTCCTCCTCCAATCTGAGTGGCACTCAGTATTATTGCACATCAATTTATACTGTACATGTAGTTACTGTTATTGTTACTGTTTTTCTTCACATAAATCATGTTTCTCTCATCCTCTAATAAAAATTCGTTGCAACAGAATAAATCCCCTCTGAATTTCCAAAGGCTTCACTATTATAGTCAGCCCTCTACAAGTATACTGGGAGTGAGCACCAGAGTCTTGATTAAGTTCAAGTTCAACACTTTCCACAGACACTGCATAACGGAGAGTTGGTACTCCACACGACACCGTGGCAGGAACCATTCTGTTGTAGGGGTGCTAAGAGCAACAGCTCATCTTCCTTCTGTACAACTGCATTTTCTCTCGATGCCCAGCAAATAGTCAGGGAAGTGTTGCTCTGGTCTTTTATAAAGGCACCAATTATATCCTAAAGGTCCCCTTTTAATTTTTTTTAAATTTTTTCGATATAGGGTTTCTCTGAAACTTTGGTGCCTGTCCTGGAACTAGCTCTTCTAGACCAGACTAACCTTGAACTCACAGAGATCTGCCTGTCTCTGCCTCCTGAGTGCTGGGATTAAAGGCTTAAAAACTCTAGCATTTTTATTTATTCTTTGAGAATTTCATATATGTACAGAATTTATATTGACCATATCCATCCCCATTACATACTTCCTGGTGCTCCTTTTCTCCTCAAACTGTACATTTTGTATTTTTCTTGCTCAGTTTACAACTTTTCATTGTAGATTTGCATAAGAGAAACAGCTTAATAAGCACATAAGGACATAGTCAATACCACGCTGTCTTGAAATTTCCTCTTCCAGTGTCATTAATTCAAAACTTTCCAATTAGCCTTGGGCAGATTATTTTTTGGACAAGGCCAAAAAACTGCCTCATTATTTACCAAAATATCATAAAAAATGGTCTCTAGGACACTTATTAATATTCTTCTCCTCTGAAACCTCTTGATCTGGGTCATATTAACCTACATTGCTCTCAGCACTACTGTTCTACACTCTTACTAGTGTGGTCCATTAAGCCCCACTTAACATGTTCAGCTGCTTTTCTAATCCAAAGTCCCAAAGCCCATGTTCTGTCAACAAGTCTCATAGTATAGGCTTGTCACAGAAATACCCTGCTCCCTGGCACCGACTTCTGTCGTAGCCAGTGTTCCATTGCTGTGAAGAGATGCCATAAGCACACAGCTCTCATAAAGAAAACATTTAACTGGGTTTGCTTACAGTTTCAGAGCTTTGGTCCATTCTCATCATGGCAGGACATGGTAGCATGCAGGCAGACATGTTGTTGAAGTAGCTGAGAGTCCTACATCTGAACTGACAGGCACCGGGAAGAGGGAAACACAGGGACTCGTTTGGGTTTTTGAAACCTCAGTGACACACTTTCTCCAAGAAGGCCATACCTAGCCTTTCAAACAGTGACACTCCCTGGTGACCAAGCATTCAGATCTATGAAGCTATCTGGCAGTGTTTTTCTTCATCCAGCCCCAGGGACAATGAAGCTGAGTGGCCACAAATAGAAATCTCTGGAAGCCTGAGCTTCTCCTGTAAGTTGAATTTCTCAAGTGTTTTCCCCACAGTGATGGAAAGCTGGCTAATGCAAAACGTCTTTGCCCATTTTGGGGGTTTAAGTGGGAAGAGCCAGGGGTTGGCTCAGTAGATAAGAGTTCTGGCCATTAAGTCTGATGTTATGAATTTGGTTCTTGGGACCGAAGGAAAGACAGAGAACTGACCACTGAGAGTGGTCCTCTGACTTCCACATGCTCCCTGTGGTATGTGTGCACCCTCCCCCCCGATAAATAAATAAATGTACTTAAGTCATGAGATAAGTCTTATCCCTAACATCAAAACATGAATAGCAGTGAGAGTCTCTGAGGAGAGTCTTAAACACCAGCTTGCTTTATCAGCATTGTAATCAAACGTAAAACCAAGCTTCATGTAGTTCCAGAATGGACTCTTTCTTCTTTCAATGTAATAGTCCTTGAGTTTGTTATTGTTACGATTTGACATTCAACTCATACTATATTTTCTGGCCTTAATTAGATCAATTTTCTCTTTAGCAGGGCAGCAGTTGAATGGATACTACTTTGAATTGAGAAGCTATTGCAGTCATTACTAGAAAAAGAAATCGTATTCTCTCTCTCTCTTTCTTGTTGAAAACATCAATGTTTCTGTTCTGTTAAGATGAATGAGTAAAAAAAATCCATGTACTGTAGATTTGTAAGAGTTTCCCTCTTGTTAGACAGTAGACAATTATCCACGGGTTTAATCAAGTCCCAATTTTTTTTTTGACTTTTTATTGTTCAGTCTATCTCTGAGAAGATAAAATATTATATCATGTAATATTGGTATCAGTAGAAAGACAAAAAGTGTAAAGTGGGACAGGAGAGATGGTTTATACCTCGCCCTTCTGCCACTTAGACCCATGCTACCCTGTGCTGGTCAATGACCTCCTGAAGGTCTCATCTTTGCGGTCCAGTGACATGAGACTGACCACTAATGCCCAACATCTTTTTTTAGTATAAATGTTTTTAGGATATGTCAACAACATTTTGGACTCATGGATTAGAGTAGAGATTTTTTTTTAAATTTTTAATTTTTTTTATTTTTCTCTGCTCCTCTCCCTGCCATTCCCCTCCCTCCCTCAACCCTCCCCCAAGGTCCCCATGCTCCCAATTTATTCAGGAGATCTTGTCTTTTTATACTTTCTACTTCCCACGTAGATTATATCTATGTAGGTCTCTCTTAGTGTCCGTATTGTTGTCTAAATTCTCTGGGATTGTGGTTTGTAAGATGGTTTTCTTTGCCTTATGTTTAAAAACCACCTATG
>PVIU01002181.1:0-161515 GCA_004026605.1 Ondatra zibethicus | reverse complement strand
CGTCTGGGTTACCTCACTCAAAATAATGCTTTCTAGTTCCATCCATTTTCCTGCAAAATTTAGGCTGTCATTATTTTTTTCTGCTATGTAGTACTCCATTGTGTAAATGTACCACATTTTTTTTTTTATCCATTCTTCGATCGAGGGGCATTTAGGTTGTTTCCAGTTTCTGGCTATGACAAATAAAGTTGCTATGAACATAGTTGAGCACATGTCCTTGTGGCACGATTGAGCATCTTTTGGCTATATACCCAAAAGTGGTATTACTGGGTCTTCAGGAAGGTTGTTTCCTACTTTTCTGAGAAATCTCCACACTGACATTCAAAGGGGCTGTACCAGCTTGCATTCCTACCAGCAATGCAGAAGTGTTCCCTTTTCCCCACAACCTCTCCAGCATAAGTTGTCATCGCTGTTTTTGATCTTGGCCATTCTTACAGGTGTAAGATGGAATCTCAGAGTTGTATTGATTTGCATTTCTCTGATGACTAAGGATGTTGAACATTTCCTTAAGTGTCTTTCAGCCATTTTAGATTCTTCTGTTGAGAGTTCTCTGTTTAGGTCTGTGCTCCATTTTTTTTTTATTGGATTATGCGTTCTTTTGTTGTCCAATTTCTTGAGTTCCTTATATATTTTGGAGATCAGACCTTTGTCTGATGTGGGATTAGTGAAGATCTTTTCCCATTCTGTAGGTTGGCGTTTTGTCTTGTTGACCGTGTCCTTTGCTTTACAGAAGCTTTTCAGTTTCAGGAGGTCCCATTTATTAATTGTTTCTCTCAGTGTCTGTGCTGCTGGGGTTCTATTTAGAAAGTGGCTCCCTGTGCCAATGCGTTCAAGTGTATTTCCCACTTTCTCTTCTATAAGGTTCAGTGTGGCTGGCTTTATGTTGAGGTCTTTGATCCATTTGGACTTGAGTTTTGTACATGGTGATAGATAGGGGTCTACTTTCATTTGTCTACATGTTGATATCCAGATATGCCAGCACCACTTGTTGAATATGTTTTCTTTTTTCCATTTGATATTTTTTGCTTCTTTATTAAATATCAGGTGTTCGAAGATGTGTGGATTGATATCCGGGTCTTCTATTCGGTTCCACTGGTCCTCCTGTCTGTTCTTATGCCAGTACCAGTCTGTTTTCAGTACTGTATCTCTGTAGTATAGTTTGAAGTCAGGGATTGTGATGCCTCCAGATGTTCTTTTGTTGCTCAGGATTGTTTTGGCTATACTGGGTTTTTTGCTTTTCCAAATGAAGTTGAGTATTGTTCTTTTGAGGTCTTTGAAGAATTTTGTTGGGATTTTGATGGGCATTGCATTGCATCTGTAGATTGCTTTCGGTAGGATTGCCATTTTTACTATATTAATTCTGCCTACCCAAGAGCATGGGAGGTCTTTCCATTTTCTGGTGTCTTCTTCAATTTCTTTCTTCAGAGATTTAAAGTTCTTGTCATACAAGTCTTCCACTTGTTTGGTTAGAGTTATAGAGTAGAGATTTTAAAGGACACATAACAAAAAGTTTTTTTTTGACAAAGACACAAATTTGCATTAATTCTTTAGATGAAGATGAAAATGAAGGTCATTTGAAGCCATGATGATGAGCATTGAACAATAAAAAGATAACTAATAAAAAGATTAATAAGCATTAGTAAGCTAGTGCCATGAATCTAGAATGTCTTAATTTAACTATTAGTGTCACCGAGATAATATCCTGGTGATATTATATCATCAAGTGTAATAATATCAATACAGAGTGACTTTGGTTTAGAATTAAGTACACTGGACTGGTAGAAGAAGGTGGTAGCAATGAGGTTCAGGCCAGATGGGTTCAGGAGTCACACTTAGGGAGAACACGGGACACAGACAGAGTCTGAGGTCATGTTGCAGTCTAGTGATCTGCTGGGTGGTTTGTGGCAACTTGACACAAGCTAGACTTACCTGAAAGGAGGGATTATAAATTGAGAAAATGTTGCTTTAAGATCCAGCTGTAGGACATCTTCTTAATTAGTAATTGATAGGAGAGTGTTCTTCCCATTGTGGGCGGTGCCATCCGTGGGCTGGTGGTCCTGAGTTCTATAAGAAAACAGTCTGAGCAAGCCATGGAGAGCAAGCCAGGAAGCAGCACTCATCCACCCTTCTGCATTAGCTCCTGCCTACAGGTCCCTGCCCTACTTGATTTCCTGTCCTGACTTCCTTTGATGTTGAACAGTGATGTGGAAGTCACATTTCTTTTGTTGTGGGGTTTCATCATAGCACTAGTAACAATGAGAGTTCCTGCTGAGGCTGAAGGACATGACCCAACAAGGTCAGAGGTGGGGGTGGAGCCTGTGAGGTGCACACCAGCTGTTTGTAGTTTCCTAAGAGAAGAGGAATGGGGAATGGAGTTCATGCTGGAACATGGAGTCTTTTTTCAGGGTCCCACTCAAGGAGCTGACTCCATTAACAATGCCTGTTGTTGTTGCCTCCAAAGGTACTGGCATACTGTGGCACTTTAAGAAAAGATAAGTTATTTATTTGGTCTGGGTCTTAATTTATTCATCGATGAGGAGAGAAGATTAGATTTTGTTGCTAATATCTCGTAGATCTTTAATGTCATGATTTTTTTTAAAGAACATAATTTAGGATGCCAAGGTGATAACTGCCTAGTTTGGGATGAAAGGATATTGCAAATGATGTAACCAACAAACACTTTCAAAATGGTCCTTAGCATGTGTCAAATTGTGTGGTGCAAATTAGAGGGCCTGTGTCAGTGCGGAGAGGGAAAGCAAGGGAGCTGGGGCGCTTCAGCCCTCTGTTATTTTCCTTGCTACATTAGGCACTCAGCGGAGCCTCTGAAACAATGATTTAATGAGAATGTATTTGGCTATAGAGACATAAAATGCATTTACTATGTGCCCTTCGTCTCCTTAAGCACTCTTAATAACATCAGAGAGGTTAGCTTCAGTGTGAGAGAAAGGGAAGACCTCCGTCAATGTAAGCACCTATCCCTTACTTAAATAACACCTTGAAGAACTTGCAGACCAGACCCTGGCATGGATAGAACTCTAGAATGTTGGAGTAGGTTTGAGATTGTCAGGTCGTTCATGCTTTTCTTTTTCTATAAAGAGCCAGGTAGTAAATTTTGAGCATTTGTGGGCTATTAGATCACCCACAGCTATACTATTCAACTATACTATTGTGCTATAAAGCAGCTTTAGAGAACATGTAGATAACTGAATGCAGGTGCACACCAAGAAAACTTGATACACAAAAGCAGAGGCAGGCCAGGTTTGGGCTGTGGGCTCTAGATGGGAGCAAACACACATGGATATTCATCTCTAAACAGGGAAAAGAGCCCTCAACAGAATCCCATCATGCTGGCACCATGATATCAGACTTCCATTGTTGTCATGTGAGGGGCATTGAGGGTTGAGCATTCTGAGCTATTCCGCATGGCAACGGAGGGGCAGTGAGACTGGGCACCATCTTTGACAGCATTCCAACAGCACTGGGAGAAAATGAACAGACTGACCTAGGTTTGAAAAGGAAAGTGATCCATATTTCCATTTTGTTTATTTATGCTTTGGTCTAATATGTAGATTAATGGATGCAATAATTAGTTCTCTGTTTAGGCAAGACAAAGTGTCAGGTAGACTATGAAATCTGTTCACTGACAAAAGGTATAAATAAAAATTGGAAGTTTAGGGGCTGGAGAAATGACTCAGCAGGTAAGGGCACTGGTTGCTCTTTCAGAGATCCTGAGTTCAATTTCCAGCAACCACATGGTGGCTCACAACCATCTGTAATGAGATCTGGTGCCCTCTTCCCGGTGTGCAGGTATACATGCAGGCAGAACAGTGTATACATAATAAATAAATAAATAAATCTTTTAAAAAAATTGAGAGTTTAGACATTTTAAACTTGGTTCTCTTCCTCCTTTGGGGATTATTCTTTTCCTTCCCTGGTTATTTCCAGTATTCATTCATGTGTCTCACACCTGCTTTCACTGCACGCTTGTTTTTAGCCTTTAAGCTCTTCAAGGATGGAGTCCCATTCTATTGTCTTACATGAACTACAATACCCAACTTGTGCCACGTGTAGCATACAAATGGGACTCAGTAGTCATCAACATTATGAGTCAGTTTTTCAATCAGTAGATATTTGCTAAGTCTACCCAGCTCTGTGTTGGGCACCATAAAGAGAAAGAACCTGTGTTCCCTTTGAGCTCATAAACTGAGGTGGACTGATTCTATGACTAATCATTCAGTTTAACAATTTTTATTTCTAAAATTTGACAAGAACTAGGAAGAGAAGGTACAGATGTCAGGGCTCAGGGGCTCAAGATGGAGAAACCCAATAAAACCTTTCCTAAGAATGTGATGTTTGTGGGGAGATCAAAAAACCCACAAACGCATTAACCAAGCAAAAGAAATATATGAGTCTGAAGAAAGGGCATGAGAAGAAATCTTGGGATCAGAGAGCTTGAGGCATTATTGGGCTGGCTCACAGATGTGAAATTTGTGATCATCCCAAGTACAAGAGGCCACTGCAGAACTTGAAGTTCACTAAGGCTGCTTGGGATGTATTGTGGGAGAACAAAGGTGTTGACAGACATTTCTCTTCTACCCTCCAGTTCTCAATAACCACTCAGAGGCTTCATATTTCTTACAAATGCTCAGCTAATAGCTCAGGATTATTACTAACTAGCACTTACATTTTAAATTAACCCATATTCCTTATTTATACTCTGCCACATGGTGGTACCTTTATTCACATGGCACGTTTATCTCCTACTCCCTCTGCATCCGGCTGCACCCTTCTCCTTTCCATCATTCTTAGTCTGGTTACCTTGCCTATACTTCCTGCCTGGCTACTGGTCAATCAGTGTTTTATTAAACCAATTTGAGTGACAAATTTTTATAGTGTACGAGAGGATTATCCCACAACACAAAGGTGATTTTGAGAAGATCAGTGCAGAGTCCCTTGCAGGAGGATGGTGGATCTGAGAGGCACTTGAGAGAAGAAAATGGGATGGAGAAGCTTGAAGATGATGTGGTGAGAACTCCTGTCAAAGAGAGTGGAAGGTTGGGGCTTAGTTTTAAATGTCAACTTGACTCAATCTAGAACCTGGGAAAGGAGTCTCAAAGAGGGATTGCTTAGATTCGACTTGCCGGTGGGGATGTCTGTGGGGGATTATCTTGACTAATGGGAAGCTTCACTCAGTCCCTGGAGTTCCCAGTATTTGGATTGACTTGAAGTACAGTACAGTGACATAAGTCAGGACCCTTCATGGCCCTTCATATGGAAGGAGAGCCCAACCTTCTGGAACTAAAAAGATAGTTTTCTTTACATTTTTTACATTTTTTTTATTGAGCTCTACATTTTTCTCTGCTCCCCTCCTTGCCTCTCCCCTCTCCCCTTTGACCCTCCTCCAAGGTTCCCATGCTTCCAATTTACTCAGGAGATCTTGTTTTTTTCTACTTCCCATGTAGATTAGATCTATGTAAGTCTCTCTTAGTATCCGCATTATTGTTTAAGTTCTCTGGGATTGTGGTTTGTAGGCTGGTTTTCTTTGCTTTATGTTTAAAAACTACCTATGAGTGAGTACATGTGATAATTGTCTTTCTGTGTCTGGGTTACCTCACTCAAAATGATGTTTTCTAGCTCCATCCATTTTCCTGCAAAATTCAAGATGTCGTTATTTTTTCTGCTGTATAGTACTCCATTGTGTAAATGCACCACATTTCCTTATCCATTCCAGGCTCTGGCTATGACAAACAAAGCTGCTATAAACATGGTTGAGCACATGTCCTTGTGGCACGATTGAGCATCCTTTGGATATATACCCAAAAGTGGTATTACTGGGTCTTGAGGAAGGTTGTTTCCTAATTTTCTGAGAAATCGCCACACTGACATTCAAAGGGGCTGTACCAGCTTGCATTCCCACCAGCAATGCAGAAGTGTTCCCTTTTCCCCACAACCTCTCCAGCATAAGTTGTCATCGCTGTTTTTGATCTTGGCCATTCTTACAGGTGTAAGATGGAATCTCAGAGTTATTTTGATTTGCATTTCTCTGATGACTAAGGATGTTGAACATTTCCTTAAGTGTCTTTCAGCCATTTTAGATTTCTCTGTTGAGAGTTCTCTGTTTAGGTCTGTACTCCATTTTTTTTATTGGATTATGCGTTCTTTTGGTGACCAATTTCTTGAATTCTTTGTATATTTTGGAGATCAGACCTTTGTCTGATGTGGGGTTAGTGAAGATCTTTTCCCATTCTGTAGGCTGTCATTTTATCTTGTTGACCATGTTCTTTGCTTTACATAAGCTTTTCAGTTTCAGGAGGTCCCATTTATTAATTGTTTCTCTCAGTGTCTGTGCTGCTGGGGTTCTATTTAGGAAGTAGTCTCCTGGGCCAATGTGTTCAAGTGTATTTCCCACTTTCTCTTCTATAAGGTTTAGTGTGGGTGGCTTTATGTTGAGGTCTTTGATCTATTTGGACTTGAGTTTTGTGCATGGTGATAGACATAGGTCTATTTTCATTCTTCTGTATGTTGATATCCAGTTATGCCAGCACCACTTGTTGAATATGTTTTCTTTTTTTCCATTTGATACTTTTTGCTTCTTTATCAAAGATCAGGTGTTTGAAGATGTGTGGATTGATATCCGGGTCTTCTATTCAGTTCCATTGGTCCTCCTGTATGTTCTTATGCCAGTACCAGGTTATTTTCAGTACTGTAGCTCTGTAGTAGAGTTTGAAGTCAGGGATTCAGGGATTGTGATGCCTCCAGAAGTTCTTTTATTGTACAGGATTGTTTTGGCTATCCTGGGTTTTTTGCTTTTCCATATGAAGTTGAATACCATTCTTTCAAGGTCTGTGAAGAATTTTGCTGGGGCATTTTTTTTTTACCTTCTTTACATTTTTCTTATATGATCTTGTATGGTTTGTTCTCAGTTGACTTCTAATATCACCTGGTTTTGAGCGAACCTCACTTTCTCTTATTTCCCCTCACAGGCTAGGGCTGTGGGTTAATCCTCTTGTATACTGTAAAGATTTGTCACTCAAATTGGTTTAATAAACACTGATTGGCCAGTAGCCAGGCAAAAAGTATAGGCTGGGTGACAAAACTAAGGATTATGGGAAGAAGGGCGGTGTCAGAAGTTGCCAGTCAGATGCAGAGGGAGTATCAGAGGCCTTGAGCACCTACCTCAGCACCCCCAAAGGGGTGCAGCTAAGATTTGCTATAGCAAGTGAAAACCTGGCTAATTGGATTTGAGGGTAAATGGAATAAATCAACTTACCTATGTTACCTTTATATGTTCTTTATTCCTTTTGGGGAAGAAATAGCAAGAAGAAAAGAAGAAGGAAAAGGGGTGCTATCCACCAGGTTTTTAGTTTTTACAGACCTGGTTTAAAAATTCCATAAGCAAAACAATGATAATATGCATATCAAAATCACAAAAAGGGCAGGTACAATCTGACAAAGCAGCACTCCAGGAAGGGGGTGACACCACATAGGAAAGAGCCAGCATTACATAAAGTTACTAAATGTCCCTGACTTGGACTCACTCACACCCAGACCTGTCTTTCTGGTAAGGGCAGTGTCTTCCTATGTGAGCTGTTAGCAGGTAATTTTGGGGTTCTGACTCTATGTAAATTTAACTGTTAGAACAAAGAGTTAATGCCATCACTCTAAGGCCTCGTGGTGTGGAGGAATGGAAATGTCATTCCATTACCCGTGTAGGAGAAGGTACACTGCTGAGGTTTTGGGGGCATGAATCCCATTTTGAAGGGAAGAACCATGGCTTCACAAGGTTTTTACAGATTTGACAGTGGCTTTTCCAAAAGGCAAGTGTTCCCGCAGCTCTGCTGAAATGGGTTCTTCTTGTGCAAGTGTAGATATACACTTCCCTTGAATTAGTCTGATAGATCTGTCAGCTGTACACTTACTGTATAATACTTGTGGGCTTCAACAAGGGAGCAGGAGATGAGTGTGTCATGCTAATATAGGTACATGGCAAAGAGAAAATAAGAAATATGAGTTAACTTAAAATGCAAGAGCTAGTTATTAATAAGCCTGAGCTACTAATCAAGCATTTATAATTAATATGAGCCTCTGTGTGGTAATTTGGGAAGTAACTGATTGGTATTTGGTATTTGGTAACAAGTGGTCAGGACAGGAAACATCTATTTACATATGTTACCCAACATGGAACTCCAGATGAAACATAAGTCTAATTAATCTTATCAATAAAAACCTGATGGGTCAGAGAAGCAGAGGAGCAGTCACAATCCATTTTTATCTCCTCCATTCCTTTGTTCCAAAGTGCCTAGATCCTCTTGTTGCCCTGCCTCATCACTTCCTGTCTCCTCTCTGTACAGACCTCCAGACCTCTGTGGTTAACTAGTGGCTAGCTCTACCCTCTGACTTCAAGCAAGCTTTATTTGTCAGAACACAAATAAAATACCACACAACAGATAAGGATACTTCTGCCTCAGGCTTCTTTGAATTGAAGTTGCTTTTCTGGAGTGTGCCCCCTTTTTCCCACCGCTTCATTTTTTTATTCTATTACCTTTTTTTATTTTCTCCAACAGTTTCCCACTAGCTGAGATGGGGTCGTGAATGTCTTCATGGTCTGTCTTGTTCAATGCCTATCAGCAGTTTTTATGCCTGTTAGTTGGAGCTGCCCATTATACATCAGTCCTTTTTCATATTTTGCTTATGTGTGTTCAGATGTACATGTGCACGTGTGTGTGTGTGTGTGTGTGTGTGTGTGTGTGTGTGTGTGTAGGCTAGAGGACAACTTCAGTTGTCTTTCCTTAGATGTTGGCCTCCTTTTATTTGAGAAAGTGTCTCTCACTGCCATGGAACTTGCCAAGAAGTCTGCCCTCTGTAGCCAGCAAGCTCAAGGGTTTTTTCTAGAACCCAGGCTGTGCAGTGATGGAATGACAAGCACACAGCACCACACCCAGATTTTAAAAATGTGGGTTCTGGAGATCAATCTCAGGTCTTCATGCTTTCAAGGCAAATGCTTTAATGGCTGTTTCCACAGCCTCAATACGCTTCTGTTTTAGTGAATAAATTCAGATTAACACAGCAAGAATGCTGGTTTCAAGTGCCAGACACCAGAGAAATGTTGGTAGTCTGGAGAAAACTAGGGTTCAGGGGACAAATTCCGAGTGAGTCACTGAGGCCAAATGGTTCTGGAAAGTGCTCTACAGATAGTTCCATTTATCAATATTTAGCAAATTGTAGTCATGGCCCAGGCTGGCAAAGCCTTTAATTCTATTAGGAAGTTCATAAAAACACCCCAGATTTATCATGGCAGTCAAGGGAAAAATGGATTGATTTCCTAAAGATCCAATTTAAAGTGAGCATTGGTGGAGAAAAACCCATAAGTGGATTCTGTATTCAAAATGGGACAACCCAAAACTGTTTTAGAATACCAGTGCATGGGACTAAGAGTTCTGGCTACACTGCCAAGGATTGTCTGTACTTTGAAGAGGTCTGGTAATTAACGAAAATAGACCTGCCACCTCTGGGTCTTCTGAACAATTACTGCCTAGTACCAAAGTCCCTGAAAGTCCTGAGCCTGTAGAGAACCTCAAATGTGTGACTGTTTTCCACAGACCAAAAATAACATTTTTTTTTAAAATGAGAGATTGGATGAAATGACCCTGCCCAGTCAGCATATGAAGCTATTGATACTGCATATCAAAATTTACTTTGGGGGCAGACAAACAGAAGTAGGCTTTTGTGCAGGTCATAGATCATAGATCATAGCAAAGCCTGTGTCACACAGTTGTGCTGAAACCTGGGTAGATAAACCAGATGTGGGGATCTGATATACCAGTTGCTTCTACTGTGAGATAAATTAAATTTGGATATTTTGAAAAATTGAAAAAGTCCCTTCCTGGCTTTCTACCTAAATACAATGCCGAGAGAGATAGAGTTCCTACCATTATGAAAGAAATGACAAGATCAATAGCAATATGCTGATAATAGTAGTTATTGAAGAATTTCTGTTTGTGAAGCACTCTTCCAATTGAGATATGAACTATCTCATTTAATTCCAATAACAGCAAGGTAGATACTATTACCATGGTTATTTTTCAGATGAAGAAATAAAGATAGGTTTTGAATCCCAATCCCACAGTGTAGTTTTTAGCCGCACAGTTTCATAGATAGCTACAATATAAGATGGTAAGGAAGAACTGCTGCAGAGAACAGTAGAAGTGTTCTTAATCCACCTTCCCCGAACTCACCCACTTTAGTAACCAGCACTCTGTTTTCTTCTGGAGAACACACTTTGAGGTGTGTCTAGAACCTGAGCGCTACAACTTGCTGTTATCTAACACGTGTGGGTATTGCTGCTGCCAGCGGGTGTGTTGTCTAAGGGATGAACATAGCTCCTTTTGGAGAAATAAAATGCAAAGGCAGAAGTGCGAGTCTCCTTTAAGAAGAAAATCATTTTTAATTAAGGGGAAAACTAACAAACAATCTATTGGGTCTTCAATTAGTTTCAGTGTGCTATTAAATTGGATTTATGATCTAGTAAACCAAATAAAGGGTTTGGAAAGCTGACTAATCAATTGAGATGAAAGTTTTCTAAAAAAAAAAAAAGATTAAAATTTGATTATACGTTCTGATCTCTATCATAAAGGAGAATCCTCTTTCCTGGGTTGTTTTCTTCTGTGCAATGTAAAGAGAGACAGGTTACCTTGCTGTCAAACTGTCTTCTTATAAAACTAAACTGTGCTTCAAAAGCCCATTTTTAATCACTGCACAACATCATAAAACACGGCTGGGGTTAGTGACAGTCACAGGCTGTAAATTTTACTAACGTTGATGGATTCAGGTATATTCCATCCTGCCTTGAACTGTGAGGCAACAAAGAAGTGAACTAAGGAAATTGATTTGGCGGTAATCTAAATTTTTAAAAAGATCTTCCTATGTATGTATGTATACCTGTGTCTGTGTGAACGTATGCACTAGTATGTGTCTGAGTGTGTGTAGGCCAGAAGAAAGTACCAGATGTCCTCTATCACTCTGTCTGTTCCTTTGAGGCAACGCCCCTCCTAAAGCCCAAGGCTTGTATTTCTCAGCTGGGCTGGAAGCCAGCAAACGCCCGCAATCTACTGTCTCTGCTCCCCTGGAGCCTGGGTTACAGGGATGTGTGAGTGGGGTCCAGGATCTGGACTCCAATCCTTACGATTGTGCAGCAAGTGCTCTTAATCCTTGATCTATCTTTCCAGCCACTTGACCTGAATTTTGTAACCCAACGGTAAGAGCTAGGGCTTTATGATTTTGTCCCCTTGTTATGATATTGAACATTAGATTCTAGGGGCACAGAACCCTTTGCTTCATTTGCCCTTACTGGGCAGTCAGTTTGGGTATGAGTTCTTCAGCACCATGACCAGTGTTTTCTTATGGCTGTCAGAGAGTAGGCATCTGAAGCAAGACAGGCTGTCTCTTCCAACTTAACTCAATCCTGGAAGTGCTGGCTAGGCGCTTGATTTTCTCTTTTAGTTGGTGGAATCTGTCAGCTAAGTCTGGGGAAGACCCGTAGTCTTTCAGCCATGAAGACAAGCAACAAGATGTTGCTATGGTTAAGAGGTCATTAAGGTTGTGCCAAAGACATCCTTGATTAAAGAGTACACGATGAACCTCATGTAGGTGTACCCTAGCTAGAGGACAAAACTGATGACAACCGGTGAGCATGCCATGAAAAATAAAATCCTCCATGTCTGAGAAGAGAAGTTGATGTGCAAGACTTAGTTCTGAGTAGAGGCATTTTTTTTCCAAATAAGGTTCCAGGTAGAGAGGGAGCTTCATGGTGATGGCAGAGTGCCGCAGGGGATGAAGTAGTCCTCAGCACTCTTGTGGCTGAGAAGGCAGAACCAGTCACCTGGGATGCTGAGTGGAACTTGTCATTTTCCAGTTAATAATCTTTGTTAGGTTAGAACACTGAAAGAATTTAACAAGACGAAATAATCAATGCTTCGTATGAAAGCTCTGTAAAGTCAGTTGGACATAATTAGCTCTACAGGCCAGGGGAGGAGGGGCCTTGAGTTCACAGAGCCTTTGGGTGACAGTGCTGGCATCTCCGCTACTCCTCTACATCAGTGTTACACAGTGACCTGACGCCTCGGATTGTGCCACAGTTTTTTCCCTTTAGGGCCCACTTTACTCACACTCAGGATTTCAGTCTCATTTCTCAACAGTGCTGCAAAGTTCAAGAACCCCATGTAATCAGGGTTGCTTGGTACTTAGGGTTTATCCTATGTGATCATGATGGGCTTGATGTTTAGGTTTACCCTGAGTACCTATGTGATCAGCATGGGCTCAGCACTTCAGGTCTCCATTTGGAGTGATCAGGAGTGGAGGGTGTGTACCGTCAGGTGGTGGCATCCTCACCAGACCGATTTCCTATAGTGATGGAAGTTCTTGCTGACCATGTTATTATTCATGGTAACAATGTGGGTTAATTATTTATAGCATTTTCCTCCCAAGTGGATATAATGGAACAAGAATCTCTATGCAAGGGCTAGATAAATATTGTCCTTCTACCTTATGTAATGGAAGGCACTTTTGCCAGTTAAAGATAATTGCTATTATTAAATATTGATAGAGCATAGCTTTTTTTATTTCTAGAAGGAAAAACGAAGGAGGCAACAACTCTGGAAATACAATCATTGTGTCATGCCCTGGACTTTTCATTCAGTGGGAACTGGGCTTCCAGGAGGAAGAAAACCACTTGAAAGAAGATATCTCTTTACTTATTCATTTGTTTATTTATTTTTTAATAACGAGCCTCCCAGGTGCCATTATCTGAGCTCTCAGAGAAAGAAGACATTTTTTTCCCAAGCCAGAAGTGAAGAGAGAATGAACAGAATGTAACTGCAAGTGTTCTCTGACCTTGGGCATCCTGCCCAGGAAAGAATGCAGAGGGATGTTAGCTTCCGCGGCAAGGAGAAAGCTAACTAGAAGAGAGCTGTAAAGGTCCTTGACATCACTGTAGAGAAGGGAGTCTTGGACTAGAATGACTAAATTTGAAACAGTAGCGGCTCCATGGGTAGATGAAAGCAAATGGATCTCCAGTGGGAGTCAGCCGGGACTCAGGCAGTCTGAAGAATGAAGAAGGCAGATCACAGGGTTCTTCCCCCTTTAGCTGTGACTGGCCCTGAGGAAGACACACCCTGTGTCCTCTTCTTAACTTGAATGGTTTTGATTTGATAAATATAAAATGAATTCATGCACTTGTTCCCTCCTTGCAGAAAAGACTTGAAGAGGTTACTGGAACATCAAGGGTGAGCTTGAAGGAAGGAAAACAACTTTAGGGAAGGCAATGTTAGGGCTCAAGTGGGAGCAAGTGAAGAGGGTTTGTCTGATTTCATTGGTGATGGGTACAGGAAACTGTTGAAAACAAGATCTCTCTCTCTCTCTCTCTCTCTCTCTCTGTAGATGTGCGTTTGTCTGTGTGTCTTTGTGTGTGTGTGTCTCTCTGTGTGTGTGCCTGCGTTTGTGTGCATGTGTGTGTGGGTAGTTAGTTGCAATCTCTCTCTCTCTTTTCTTTTTCCTTTTTTAAAAAAATGGGTTTTCAGGAGAGATTTCTCCGTATATCCCTGGCTGTCCTGGATCTTGCTCCCCAGATCAAGCTGGCTTCGAACTCAGAGATCCACCTGCCTCTGCCTCCTGAGTGCTGGGATGAAAGGTGTGCGCCACCACCGCCCGGCTATAGTTGCAATCTCTTGCTACTAGGTAAGTCTGCAGTCCTTGTCTCCAGCTCCACAGGTTTGAAGGCTGTGTTGCATTCACAGGGAACCTATTGTCTTCCTCAGCCAGATGCCGGGGTCCCCGTGTGGGTGTGCATGCTGTGGACATACACACGCTTTTCTAGCGTGCTGAACTGCGCAGTTGTGTTTCTCCTTGGTTGGCTCAGCACAGCTCGAGGTTCAGGACTCTCTCGTCATTGGCTTTTTAAGGGTACTATGGGAATTTCTGGGTCACTCTCTTCCCACTCTCAGTGTTTTCTCAGGGGTACCCTGTTAAGGTGAGGCCCAGCAGAAGAAAGAAAATTTTATGCTTGTTAAAAGAAAGTATTTTAAATGAATCAAATATCTTAGAAATGGAGGACAGAAAAGGCAAATAGCACTGTGGGTAGAGTCGTGGTATCTCCACATCTCTTATACTGATGCTCTAAGGAAAGAAATTTAAAAAGTTATTTACTAATTATTAGTGCATGTGCACGTGTGTGTGTGTGTGTGTGTGTGTGTGTGTGTGTGTGTGTGTGTGTGTCTGTGCCACAGGACAAGTATGGAGGGCAGACAAGAACTTTGTGGAGCTGATCCTCTCCTCAACCTTTCATAGGTTCTGGGCATTGGACTGTGGCTATCTGGCTTACATAGCGCGCACTTTCCCTCTTGACTATCTTGCCAATTCCTGCCAATTTTTTTGTTTCTCAAAACTGATGTGATTTTTCTTACTGACCACACTGCTGGATGGGGAGCAAGACGTGGAAGCTAGTTCCAAACTAATCTCAAGCTTGTTAATTCATGCTTTTCTGGATATGTTAGAATTTAGATAGTTTATCGAATTACAAGCTCCTTGGGGTAAACGTTCAGTTTTCTAGGTTTCCACTCTCCTGTCCCTGTCTTCTAAGGTGGCACAGCATAGACTGGGGTGTGGAACACGTGTGATCTCACGTCAGCAGGGGAGATACAGGGATTTAGGTCCTCGCTGATGCTCATGCTACAGTGGCTGCTCTATTCTCTGAGGTGATGCTGGAGATGGTCTTCCCTGCCCATCAGACACCCGACACCGAGTTCATGTTACTGCACCAGGCTGCAAGACCCTTGAATACTGTACCTACTACATCTTCTTGTGGTCCCCTGCAGGCTCTCCTATTTAAACCTTCTCTAGAGCCCGGGAGCCACCGTTTTCCCTTCCTTGTCCAGGTCTCTTAGGGCTCAGCATTTGAGGCTGCAGTTCACCATGTCCAGACAGCTCTCTGTGCTCAGCATAATATGGAGGACTCTCTGCAGCAGGACTCTCTCCAAACCTTTGTGGATAGTGTCTCTAGGCTGGATGCCAACATGGAAGCTGTCCCTGGGCCCAGGGGCCTGACTTAAGCGTGACCTTTGACATAGTTCCCTGCAAATGTTCTCCTCTTGTTGTCTACGTGATAATTAGGTATTGTGGTCCAGTTTGTACGGTAAGACCATGCTCCCAAATGCAGATTAGGTAATGCCACAGCTGCTGTCCCCATCCTATACATTCCCATTACGCTGAAATGGAGCTGAGCTGTAACACTGAGACAGCTCCCGGAAGGCTATTTCCACCATACTCACAGGCCCTACAAAGTCCTTGATGCCACCTCTGCTCCCTTCGTCCTCTCAGACCGGTGGCCCATGGACAATGAGGGAAAGGGAGGCGCCATAGAGGTCTTGGGAAGTCAGGAGTCCTGTCTCGATGTGACACTTTCCTTGCCATATTACCTAGGATGAGGCCCCACTGTGGTCCCCCTGTGACCCAGCAGGGCCACTAGGTGATGAGCAGTCAGCACTCATTCACACACTCCTGCCATTCCTGCTCCTACATCTAGATATTTCTGTCACGCCTTCCCAGGGTTCCACTTCTGAGAGGACGAATGAGTCACCTGGATTTAACCTCTCTTCCCCATGTTCAAGAGATCTGAAGGAAGACATTCCATTTCTCTTCTTGTCCGGTAGGAATGTCTTCAACACCACTCTTCTTTCTCCTGAGGTGATATTTTATTTCCCGTTTTCCTTATACCACAATGATGGGGCAGTTACAGGGGAGCCCTAATCACGTGAATGATTGTGGTGATATTTTGTTTGTGATCTAACAAATACAGCTTGCCTGAAGATCAGAGTATAGAGCTAAGCAACTAGTTGGCTACAGAGGCTGGGCGGTGGTGGCACACACCTTTAATCCCAGCACAGAAGAAGACAGAGGAAGACAGATCTCTGTGAGTTCAAGGCCACCCTGGGCTACATGAGATTGAATCAGTCTAAAAGTGAAACAGAACCAAGCAGTGGTGGCTCACACCTTTAATTACAGCACTAGGGAGATGGAGACAGGAAGAGATATGACTGGACAGAGAGAGGAATATAAGGTGGGAGGAGACAGGAGCTCAGGATTCAGTCTGAAGATTCTATGAGACAGGATTATGCATTCATTCTGAGGATTTGTAGAGACAGGATACCCCATTTGGTCTAGGATTTCTTAGAGGTAAGAACTAGTGGCTGGCTGCTCTGGTTCTCTGATCTTCAGGCAAGTTTTATTTGTTAGGTCACATATCACCACAAGCAATAGTTTCACAAACATTTGTCCAATTATAAACCAGGAATGTCGGTGCATGGTTGTAGTCAGAAGACTCGGGAGGTGGAGGCAGGCATGGTGGTGCAAGGCTGTAGTCAGAGCACTTGGGAGGTAGGGTAGGAGGATTTTGAGTTCCATGTTAGCCTGAACTATCTGGGGAAGATCCTGATCCCCACTGAAATGACAATATCACAGAGCAGCAGTAACCAATAACCAGGGCAAAGTTTGTTCAATTGTCAGGTGACTCTCTGTCAGTCCCTTTGGTCCTTACAATTATTTGAGACACTCTCTTGTAACAGTTATTGAAGAGGGATGTTGGAGAAGTGCTGTTTAACGCTTATGATTTAAACATGAAAACCATGAATATCACAACCAGAAACCTATGGCCCTGCCAGGGAAGCATCCACAGTGTGTTGTAGGAAGGGTGCTTGGTTGTTCTGGCTGCTTGGCCCTGAAATAATCACACAGAAACTATATTATTTAAATCACTGCTTGGCCCATTAGCTCTAACTTCTTATTGGCTAACTCGTATATCAATTTAACCCATTTCCATTAATCTGTGCATCACCACGAGGTCGTGGCCTATCAGCAAAGTTTCAGCGCATCTGTCTCTGGTGGCTCCATGGCTTCTCTTTGACTCTTTCTTTTTTCTCCCAGTTTAGTTTTCTCCACCCAGCTCTGTTCCCCTATAGCTCTGCTATACGCTCAAAGCAGTTCCTATATTTATCAATGGTAATCACAGCATACAGAGGGAAATCCCACATCAACAGTGTTTGTGTTAGAAGTTACTATCAACATTCTTTGTCTTTAGAACTCGAAAGGCTGGAATGGTCAGGGAAAACAAGATACAATTTGCATAGGAAGGTTCATGTTCAACTTCAACACATTGCCAGGAAGTCACAGAAAACTCATGGCAGGCTCTGTGGGTGCTGAATCAAACCAGTTCCCGAGTGCACAGAATGGAGGCAGGCCCCTGTCCTCTGTGCAAACGTTTGTCCAATTATAAACCAGGAATGGCGGTGCATGGCTGTAGTCAGAAGACTTGGGAGGTGGAGGCAGGCATGGTGGTGCAAGGCTGTAGTCAGAGCACTCGGGAGGTAGCACTCTGATGATGAAAGTGTAGTTGGGAAGAATGGGAGCAAAGGGGACACTATACAAGCTTTGCCTGTCTTGTGATCAGCAGCCGTTAGATACACCTGTGGATTGGAGCTCATGTTCTATTGAGAAGGATTTTTTGGTTTTATGGATTGAGCTGCATTGGATTTGTGTGTTGAATCCTAGTCATAATACTTCATTTTATGGGGAAGGCACAGTGACCGTTCATGGAAAAGAGGGTGTGCTTTATTTTAAGAGTGTGGTAAAGATCAGGGACTCTATTCTGATTAAAGATGAATGGAAAGATCTCCAGGCAGCGATCCTTGTCAACAGAGAAGCACCTGAGAACTTAACCTTGAAGTTAAGTGTGGGAGGTAACAGGAAAATGCAAAATAGGACCCTACCTTTGAGGCTCATGGAAGCTATTTTATTTTGGGTGCTAGGACATGCTTCCATGGAAAGGAATCTCATAACACTCAGTACGAGTTGGCAGGAATTACACAAATCTGAAACCTTGATTGTAGAAGATGGAGAGCAGAGAGTAGATGAGACAGCTACATGTGTAACTATTTGTTAATGAGCTCACATAGGGCACATTAAAGATGCAGGTATGGATTTCGACATCTACTACCCATGAGCAGCGCCTGTGTGGCCCTGGACTGTTTTCTAGGCTTTTTCATATACCTCATTTTTCTCGATGTCTTTACCTATTTATTCTTGGATGCAGATATCAGGTGACTGTCCCAGCGTTGTGTAGTTATCATACCATAGACTGCTCACCACCGTTCTGCACTGTGTACCTAGCATTAGGGCAGAGCCTGACAGACAGAGACACTCACCTTCTTTAAAGCAACTCACAACAACAACAGCAGCAACGACAACAACAATGATAACAACAACAACAACGGATTTGCTATCCCAGCTGGTTCCTGAGGATCAGGAGCCAGGGACTGCGATGTCCCATGACATTCCAGTAGTCTCTTTTAGAGGCGACATCCAAGAGCAAGTGAGTGCAAGATAATTATTTGTTGAACACATGAATCACAGAATTTGAAGGAATTTTATGCCTATTATGGTTTCTCCTTCAACTTGGGCAGATTCTTCACTGGAAAGGTGGTTTCATTTTTTGTTTTTGGTTTTTTCTTCCCTCTAAGATCTAATGTAGCCCAGGCTGGCCCTCTGCTTTCACCTTTCCAAGTGTCTGGATCACAGACATGCACCACTATACCTGATTCACTGGTAATCCCCAGATATTTCCAGTAATAGAGATTTATTGCCTTGCCTAGGATATCGGATTCTCTATGGGAACAGAACAGATAGAATACATTTATATCAAAAGGGGATTTATTAAATTGGTTTACATGATACAATCTGGATAGCCCAACCATACAGAGAGGCTGAGAACCTGGTAGTTACTCAGTACACAAGGATGGATGTCTTTTGAATCCCAATCTATGTTTAAAGTGTGAAGGAGTTTAGGAGAGCCACAGGTAGTCCACATTGCAAGCCAGGAGCTAAGTCCTAATACCAAGTGACAAGTACTTGAACTTGCCAGCTGTAGAGTGCAAGCAAGCAAGGCCCCAAGCAAAAAGCTTCCTCCTGCGGCCTCCTCCATCAGGGCTGCTACCAGAAGGAGCTGCTCACATGTAGGGTGGTGGATTCTCCCATTTCGAGTCATCTGATCAAGGAAATCCCTGAGAGGAGTGCCCAGGAGCAGCTTGTTCTTTACCTAACTCCAGATGTGATCAAGCTTAGACCCAAGACTAGCCATCCCAAGATGCAGAGGCAACTATGAAAAACTTCCAAAGTTGACCATGAGACGCATTCCTTTTATTGGTAGAATTATGGCAGATTGCTTGGGTACAATTATGAGTCATATATTCTCCTGTTTCTGCTCATAACTTATTCCTATGAGATTTTTTTTGTTTTTGGTTTGTTGTCACTTGGTAAGGCAATGCTTTCAATATGTCAGGATAGCCACAGACACAGTCAGATTAGAACATATAGTTTCTGAAGAGTGTGTGCATGACAGATTTCCAGTCTTATTTAAAAATATTTATTTTTATTTTATGCGTGTGGATGTTTTGCCTGTGTGTATGTCTGTGCACTATGTGTGGTCCTGGTACCCACAGAGACCAGAAGAGGATGTTGGATTTCCTAGAACTGAAGTTACAGATGGTTGTGTGTTGCTGCATGGATTCTAAGAACAGAACATAGGTCCTCTGGAAGAATTCCCAATTCTCTTCACCAGTGGGCCATCTCTCCAGCCCCAAGACTTATTTTATTCATGTGTGTGTGTCTGTGTGAGTGTATGTCAAGCACGTGTGGATACTTGAGGTGGCCAGGAGACGGTGCCAGATCCCCTGGAGCTGGGGTTACATGGGATTGTGACCCACCTCATGTGGGTCCTCTGGAAGAGCAACAAGCAACCTTAACCACTAAGGCATCGCTCCAGCCTCGGAACATGTGGCTTTAAATCAAAGTTTTCTGTCTCACTACTCTTCCTGCGTGCTGCTCACATCAATAAATGTATTGCTTTTACCTGACCACTGAACCTTATGAATGATGGTTTTACCTCAGGCATTTTTATTTTCACTATTGAGCTTTTTATGAGAATGATATTTTTAGAAAGTTTATTTAATGTAATAATTAGAAACTTTCTAAATTATTAACTTAATTAAAAAATCATTAATAGTTTAACTGATTATTAAAATAATTGTGTGTGTGTGTTTGTGTGTAAACATAGGTGTGTGAATATATGTGAGCATGATTATGTGTTGCTGCCTGTGGAGCCCAGAAGAACGTATCAGATTCCCTGGAGCTGGAGTTACGGGCATTTACAAGCTGGTCTGGGTTCTGGGAGCCACACTCAGGTCCTTACTATAGAGCAGCAAGTTGCCTTAACCGCTGAGCCATCTTTCCAGCCCTGATAGAGATATCTGAAACATTCTGTTGGAAACTTCTGTGAGGACAATGGAGGAAGACTGACATTTTTGAAGCCTTACATTTTGCCCATGGAGTCCGTCTCTACAACTTCCTCATCACTTTGCGCATGTGCGCAGGAGCTCTGACATAAGAAGCATGAGAAATGCACTTAGAGAAGAGCTACCTGATGGAAGTCAAAGACTACACCTTCTAGAATGATGACTCCTGCTCTCCACAGTTGCACAAGCGAAACCCTCAGCTTTGGATACAGACTTCTTCAAACAATGACTTCTGAAGAAGGTGCTTCTCCAGAGAGCAGGCTCACGCTGCCGTGTGGTCAATGCTCTCACCACAGCCCTCGTGGAGGAGGGTAAATCTTAAAGGTTTTTGAGAAATAGAAATTCAATACTTAATATTTTATTAATAAGCACTTTAAAAAGATCATTGCAGCCTCAGGGTTTATTACAAAATGAAATCATTACTGAATAATAAAACATCACATTATAAAAGACAAAACTATTTTGATATGGGCTTCTAGGCTACATTCTGTGATATAACATGGAAACTGTTCGTACTCTTTTGATATGCAATACAACCTCCACATTTTACCTCTCATGAGTTAAGGGGAGAGCAGGGTGTGTGTACACACAGGACTGGTGTGGGTGCTGCTAAGCAGCTCACCTGCTCATTCAACTGACTCTTTACCAAGTTGCCAAGAGAGGGAGTGTTGGGGTCTAGCCTTGACGACGGGATTCACATGTTTCAGGGTAGGAGTGTGAGGATTAGAATTATTAAGCAAAAGGAACAGAGATATGAGAGAAATAAAAGGCAGAAACATACAACCTCACCAGGAGGGAAATTCAGTGAATACTGAAATTGCCCACATTTATAACATGATATAAGGAATAAACCGAGCATCCTCAGTCAGGCACTCTGTTGTTTGGACAGGACATGTAACGACCACACCCTTAGACTAAGTATCCTGCAGGTGGCCACCCTCTGGAACCTCCTGCCAATCTCCTTGAAGGAGCAGGAATAGACTTGAATTCTCTGACCTTTGGTCAAGGTGCAGCAGATCCACCTCCATACTCAAAATACTACTTAACCACATCCTAGATTAGGATCCCTTGTTTGTAGCCACACCTGCTGTCAACAACTTTGAGAGAGCAAGAATAAGGTCCAACTCTCTGACCTCCAGTCAAGGTGGACCAGACCCACAGTCTCCCCCAGCCCGACAGGTTGTTACATAGCATGCAGCTGAGTTGGGGGCAAATATAAGCACTGGCATGATTTTCCTGGAAATAAGTTATTCATCCTATTGCCTCTGCAGAGGGTTAGAAAAAGAAATGAAATGTTTATCTTCTTTCAGTCTTAAACCAGTGTTAAAGTTAGATCGCTCATTGTGTGTGCGTCTCTCACAAGGCTAAAGGAGAATTATGGCAGGAGTTGCGAGGGCAAAGTGGCATCTTATCAAACCCATCTTGACTTAAAAAAATCTGCTGCGTGTAATTTGTGCAGCCCATATACTCAGTGTGGGGGCATCCACTGGAGTATGGCTGACTTCCTAGCCGCCGCGCCATAAAGAAAACTGACATACTCTCCCCCAGAGCTATGGACTGTCCATAGATTCCAGGCAGGAGTGGAGGCTCAGGAGCCCTTCCTCCGGCCATGCTAGAACGTTGCCGGCCTTGATTTTCTTCAGGTCTGGTGCAGGCAGCCACAGCTGCTGAGTCCGTGAGTGTTGCGGTCCTGTCAGGGCAGAAGACATTGTTTCCGATCTTTCTGCCCAATAACAACATTTTCAGATAAATGAAAAAACTGGCACTTAGTGAGCACCTTAATCTGGTCCTCTCCTGGCTCAGGAGTCGTGTTTACTGTGTCATGGCTACCGCATGTCTCAGGCTTGAAGCTTCCCTCTTGGCTTCAGGCTGAGCTCTTCTTTCAGCTGAGCACTCTTAGTCCCTTCCTCAGCTCACAGAGTGAGGGGGGACCCCTGCATTGTCCCTTTCTGGGTGCAGTGAAGGACTCTCCAGAGCCTTTGGTTGGACTTTAGGAGTGAGGAACCCTTCAACCAGCTGTTTGTGCCCACGTGTCTCTGCAGTTGCACATGAGATTTATAGGAAAGGGATGCTCTCGCTTCTCCCTGGAGTGCAGACATGAGTCTACGGCTCATTCTCCCCTTCCCCGTACCGTCTTCTCCACCTGCTGCCATGCTATTCTGGGAGTTCTGTATTTCTGGTCCTGTTCCGTGTTATCTTTAAGTCACCAGAGATAATGTTGAGTCTCTTATTTCATCTCTTCATAGCTGTATATTTTGCTTCTATTCTTCAAACCTACAGCATATGTGAGCTTAGCATTTCCTATAGTTGTTATAAAACTTATGTTTACATCGTGTATCACCACAAACCAGCACCTTCTAATAGTTCAGAAAGGATATAGCTATCATGCTGGGCACAGGGTTGAAATTATTCTTTAGCTTTTATCCATAGGTTATTTCTGCAAAATATGTTATTTGGTCTCATAGAACCACTAGCTGCTCTTTGATTTAGATGCCTTGTGAAATGATCAGCTATGAAGGACACATTGTCCAGTCTGCTGCAGAGATGACTCCCCCCCCCACATCTACTTTTCCTTCGTTTGTTCAGTACATTTTCCCACATTGATCCAACAGAGGGTGAAAAACTGGTAGGACATTCCCGTGGGTGGCCTCATGCCCATGAGTATATGGGCAGCGCAAACTGGACTCCAAGGGTGGAGAATGAGGGCTTGAGAAAGTCAGGAGGGAGCGGAAAGAATTAGGGGAGAAGTTGGGGGTGAATATGAACAAAATCCACTGTGCCAGATCTGAAGCACTTCATAAACATATTACATTAAACATATTAAACATAAACATATTACATTAAAAATGATTGGTGGAGGAGATGAAGATGCGTGCAATACCGGACAGCTGTTTTGAAGCCGTGCACAAGGACGAGGGTAGTGTCATTCACCCTAGACCCCTCTTCACCTGCAAGCGCAGTGCAGGGCTTAGATTTGCCAACATGATTGCTGCTCACACTCCACAGCCACGTGGTTCCAGTTCCTTTCTTTTACAGAAGAGAGACTCAGAAGTTGACTCTGCCCACCTCAGTGCCTTCTTATTTGTAGATACTTGGCATAGTAAAGGCTGGGTGCAGAGGAGAAAAGAGCAGGGCTATTGGGAGGGCACTGGCCTCGGAGGCAGAAGGGTTTGTGATTTGGCAGCAGCTCTGCCATCCGGCATCTGTGGGATTTTTAGGGTGCCAGTTTCCCTTTAAGCATCAGCATCCTCACCTATGATAGATGGTCAAAGCTGAGGTCTTTTCGGCCTGCAAAGGTTGACGTTTGCCTAGCATTTCCTCAGACTTTACTCTGTGCTTCAACCTATATGGAATGCACAATTATGCGACGATCCTGGAGTAAATTCTGATGGTGAAGCTAGATGACAATTAAGTGGCCTGCTCAAGGTCATAGGACTAAGAAGTGTAAGTTTGAGACCTGCATCCAAAGCACGCTCAAGAGATGGAAGATGAGTGTGTGAGTGTCTCTGTATGCACCCATACAGTCTCAGCCACACAAATCAAGCATTCTCTGAATCTACAATGCTAATGAGAGAGCCCAATAATAAAGAGCCGAGAAATGTTGGTTTGAGACATAAAAGCAGATATTAGATTTGGATTTTAGATAAACTTATTGACTGCTGATGCCAATTAAAGTTTTTTTGTGCAAACTCGGGAGCATTTTCTCATTGAGGAACTGGGGGAGCACCCTGCCTGGCTCTTAATGCATAGATCTCACAGTGCTTAGCAATCACTCTGGCTCCATGAAATGCCTTTGTTCAGTGTTACTTACAATCACACTTCCCTGATTGCCCTCTTGGGTTAAAATATTTTTCTCCACTCTCATAAAAAAGAAGCTAAAAATAATAAGCAATATTATAATAGGCAATTCATAATCAGAGAATTGATTTAAGATCTATTATGACAGGCAAGCAAAAGTGAAATTTTAATGAAGGCTTTCAAGCAATGCTCTGCCTCTCGGTTTCCTCAGAAGCCCGACAGATTGTCATTACTAAAAGGCCTTCTATTTTGAGCTGTCACTGCGCTGGGTGCAATGCTGTCTAGTCTTCCCTTGAGGTGATGGCTCAGAGCTGTGGTCTCCCATCTCCCAAGGAAAACCTTGAGAGCAGAACTTCTTGGAGTGGATGACCCTTTCAAAATAGGAATACTCAAAATTCTTCTATATCTGGGAATAATTTACATAGACTACAATTCATAGATCTTAACGCCAGAGAGTCTGATGAATGCAGCACCTATAGCATCATTATCCACAGTCAGATGCAGAACACTGTTATTATTCTTAAGTGTTCAGTCAAATCTCCCAACATAAGACGACCACTTTAGTTAAGACTTTCTTCTTGCCTCTTTTCCAACATCCTTTAAATGAAATAATATGATAGCTGCATTTGGATGTGCTTTTCTCTGGCCAGCATTCTGTTTTGAGACTTATCCATGCCATTGCCTGTCTTTTCCTTTTAGTTGCTCGGTAAAAAGCATTTGCTGTTGTGTGAATGTACCACAGTTTGTCCATTCACTGATCTGTTGGCAGACATTTGGATTGCTTCCAGTTTTGACTGTTATAAATAGAAGAGTTATGAATATTCATGTACAAATGTTTTTGCAGTCATATGTGTCCAGTTCGCTTGGGTGTAAACCAAGAAGTGAAGTGGCCATACCATGGTGTATGAATGTCCTAAGTATCCTGATCACAAAAAACCCACAAAAGATTGTTCAAGAAATTTGCTAACGTTTCACTGGTTGCATATGAAATCTTGAGCCAGGATGATCTTGATATCCAGTACCCGGTTTAGTTTTTCCTGGAGGACATTCATTTAGCTAGATAGCTGGTTGCTTGCAGACTGGCTCATTGTTAATAAATTTATCACTCTATGGAGAGTGCTAGGTATCTATGTCTAGAGTGCTGGTGGCAGAAGAGACATGATTTTATAAAACAGAGCAGCCAAATGAGGAGACAGATATGTGAGCATCCCAGCATCAGTGAACAGATGCACTTGTATACCTGAGAAGCCGCAGAGAGAGTTTACAGCCACCTGGAGTGTAAGGCAAGGTCTCTAGAGGACATGATGCAAGTAGAACCTTGAGGACCAGTAGGGGCTCAACAGGGAGGGCTCTGGGTGAAACCTTCTGCTTTTGTTCTCTTGAGACACAAATGTGAGTACTGAGGCTCAGGCAGAAGAGGTGCCACAGGAGAGGGGGAAACGTGGGAAAGAGCATATAATGTTCTTATTATGCACCAGTGCGTAGCATTACCAGAGGAGGAGTGATTAGGTCAGCATCGAGAAGAAATGGCAAACTGGTTTCCAAAGTAACATCTCCACTTTTGGTGAGATCTTCAGGGCCTCTGTAGCCTGGGGAGGCCGGCTAGCAAGTGCCATTGTTCCTCCCTTGAGGAGCTGCCTGGGATCTAAAGGTCAGGTCACTGGAGCCTGTCTATTGTGTTGCAAGAGATGTTAGTAACAGAATTTCTAGAATTTCTAGTTCCTGGTTTGGTAGTTGAAGAAATTGAGTGATTTGCTCAGTGTGATCTGCAGAGCAGGGGCTGGTGTGTGTGTGTCCCTGGACTGACAGTGACAAAGGTAAAGGCAGTGGCTCATTTGGAGTATGGTGACTCTGGAGAAGGCAGGGACTGGATGATCTGAACAGGGGCTCAGCGGATGGCAGCAGCAACAGACTTCTCTCATTGTCTCAGATTGCACTCAGTACAGGCCAGGCTTAGCTTTTGGGGACCAAACTCTTCTTTTTTGCCTGGCGTGTGTCTTTTATTTTCAGATAACAAATCTATTCCTGGAGTCCTACACTAATGTGGTTACAGATGCCATCACTCTTCCCAACTCATGGTTCCATCTCCCGTGGTGGGGCTTCTGGGAGCCCCAGTTTCCCTGGTAGTGGATGTGGCTTGAGAGTCTTTCCCACGCTCACATTCTGTAGAGCAGCAGCCCTGGGGGAAAGACCCTCCAGACTCTCGAGCTGTGATCCAGGCAGTCGGGGAGACATACAGAGACGGGGGTGAGTTTGCACACGTTTCTGCCCAAGCACGCAACCGACACAGGCCTGGTTTGATTTCTTTATTTCAAATCCCCTCTCTTCCAAATCCCCTCTCATGTCTCCCTTTATTTTATTTCAATACAATGGGATATATGCTTGAACGGGGTTTTAACAAAACAGCAACAGACACAAACAGCAACAACACTATAGGAGATGAAGATACGAGCGCGAGAGAAACGTCTCTTTCCACTCAGCTCCAGGTGGCTCGTCAGAGATGCAGGGTTCTTCTCCCTTTTTCATTCGACCACGTGAGACCACTTACTATGACTTGGAGCTTAAATGGCCCTTGAGTTCCACAGGTTGAAGGCTTGGTTCTCATGCAAAGTGTTCAGAGAGATGTGGGCCTTTGGGCGGCTATTGCATTGTGAAGGCTCTGGCCTCGTGAGCAGATTACTATGCTTGGCGTTTGTGCTTGTATGATATTGGGGGAGAGACTATTATAGAAGCAAGATGTTTTTCTGGTCACCATAATGTGAACAACTTTTCTCTAACCTGTGCTCCCAACTCAATTTTCTCACTTACTACAGGTCCAAGACGATGGGGCCAAGTGGCCAAAAGCCTTGAAATTATGATCCAGAATAAGATTTTTTCTCTTTAGTTCCTCATCTCAGGTATTTTGTTGCAGTGTCGGATAACTGACAGACACAGGGCATCCTTGTGGCCAAGATGGCAGCCTGTTTCAGGAGGCTTGCAGGAGGAAGGGGCAGAAAAGCACCAAGGATGAAGTCACGTGCTCTCTGAAGGATTGAGGATGAAAACCACACCTGGCCATCCATGCCGCGTCCCACCACAGCATGTGCCATCCGCCTATGTGCCGACATGTCACTTAAATGAGTTTGGGTAATATCTTTACTCCAGGTATCAAAGGATGTAGCTAAAAATCCAGGAACTTTGCTGCAGTCTGCTACCTGCCTGGTATTTTCTTTTTTCTCAGTGACTGAGGCAGATGAACATTGTCAACTCCTTATTTTTACCATTAAATAACATTAGAAAGACCACCCAAGGAGAGGCAACAGAACCTGACCATAGACTCCAATAAACTCAGTGTCTGTCCTGCTGTGCACAAGGTCCCTAATGTTCAGCAGCTGCTTCGGTGAATGTTTGACACCTTCATTTTTGCCACCACACATGCTGAAAAGCAGCTCTGTTTCTTTCTTTGGGTTTTCTCCGGGCCTCTTTTTCGTTCCTTGGGTCCCAGCTTCAACTACTGCTGGTCCTTTCTCATTGTGCAGGATGATTTCAACCATATGACAAGATCATTTCTCTCTCAGAGAGGAGATTCTACTTAAATATTTGAATTGCTCTGATCTGCATTGCTTTCCAAAGTGAATTTAGTCAATGGTGTATGAAGGGCAACAGATACGGCCAATTCTTAATAATCGGATGGGCCTGTCATTTTGGTCTTGTTAGTCAATTTAGTGTGGTAAAATTAAATAAGGAGAGAGGGGCCACCCAGTTCAATGGCTTCTCTCCCTTCCTTTCCCTTCTGTGCCAGGAGACTGAGCATTTCTTTTGTTCTGCGTGAGGGAGCTGGTGTACCGAGGATTAACAGACTTTCGTTTCTGTGGAGCCAAGGGTTATGTGGTTATAGGAGAAGTGAAAAAGGTTAATGTAGGTGGTCAAATTATTGGATTAGCTGATGACTAACTTGTGCAGATCCGGCCCTCGAGGTAGCGGGTAGCACTTGAGTATCACGGGAATGACACTATCTTTATTTTGCTCTTATAAAAATCACCTTTCCCTGTACCTGCTAAAGTACCACAGACAGCAAATTAAATACCAATTTTCAGCAATCCGAATGTGCTGTTTCCACTCACCCATCTTCCTGGAGCCATTTACGTGGCTATGATCTGGCTGACAGATCTGCGAGCTTAAAAGAACACTTTTTCTCACTGCCCAGCTTCCTTCCAAAGAAAGCACAGTTCAGAGTGTTTTCAACAGGAAAGAAGAGAACTCTACAAATGGTAACTATTTGTTGAATCCAGGTTTATTTGCTTTTTTTTCCCTCTACCTTTCCAAATAGTTTGCAAAGAACCGTGCAGGAAAACTATTCCTATAGTCTCGGCCACTGCTTTACACAAGGGGAGGTGGGGGAGTCAGGGCCAAGGCCTGACGATGATGCCTGAGACAGAGGAGATGGTCCCCGTCTGCCTGCCTTTGATATTCTGCTCTTCCACACACAAGCCTGTGAGTCACCTGCTGGGGCTGCTGGTTACATCACATGAGAGGCTGTCTCACTGGACTCCATTGTGGGTTATAGAATTCAGGGCTTAGATCTTGGCCCAGACGCTCATAAACTGTGTGTGTGACCTTGAGTTGGCCACTTAGCTATTTCGAATCCTAGTTTAGTTACCTAAGAGGGATCATGGGGCGATTAAAGAGGGAAAGAAGGGAGAAAGTGTTGTACCGCGCAGGGTGCGACGTGAGCGCTTAGGAGAAGGTAGCTTTTAATTATTATTGTAGCTAAGTCTTGGAGGAAGAGCTTCTAAATACTTAGAGAGAAAAGGGGGCGGTCCTAGTCTGCCTCTCTGTTGCTGTGTTGGCATGGTGACCAAAAGCAACGCGGGGAGGGAAGGGCTTATTTTCACCTAACCGCTTGCAGTCTGTCCTGAAGGGAAGTCAGGGCACGGACCTGGAGGCAGGAGCCGAAGTGGAACCACTGGGGAAGGCTGCTTACTTGCTTGCTTTCCCTGGTTTGATCAACCTGCTTTCTACAACCCAGCACCACAGTGGGCGGGACGGGCCCTTTCCCGGGCGGGCCCTCCCAGATCAAGGGTTAATCAAGAAAATACCACGCAGACTTGCGCATGGGTCACTGGGATGGAGGCGGTTCCTCAGCTGTGTGCCCTTTTCCAGCCTGTGTGGTGTTAACCAAACTGACCAGCACAGGGGTTAGCTGCCCCATTATATATTCTCCTCTGAGTGCAAAGTAAATCAAAACAAAGCAAATTCATTGCTGAAATAATGTCTCAAAAGCTCTAGCCTTTGTTATTTTCAAGTTTTAACTAGTTCAATTCAACTCTCGAGAGCACACGAGAAGCCCCGTGACAGGCAGGACCAATGGCATCTGAGGTACAGGGACACGAGCGTTGCGGCTGACAGTATGAGGTTTCACTCGGTTGAGAAATCTCACTGTAGGGCAGGACCTAGACATAGACAAGGGTGGAGCTGTGTCCTTCTAAGTCACCAGTTTGATATAATTATTTTACTCTTAAAATGGTTGTTTTTCTGCAGTTTTACTCATAGACTAGGTCTACTTTAAACTGGATACAAATCTAAACTAACCATGACAGTTGCTGCTAATTTATCCTTCGTTTTGTACAGTATGCTCCTAACTTCTGCGAGGCAGGAGCATTATTCCATGGACAGAACGTCTTTGCAGCCGCAGCAAGCACTGTACTTTGCATAATGGATCGCATCAACCAGTATTTATTGCACTTTATATGCAGAGCAGCGTGATAAACTCAGAAAGGAATTTGAAGTAATGCTTTAAAAACCTGTCTTAAATAAATGAGTGGCTTTTTATTTTAACCCAGTTCAAATAATTACCCAACACGGGAAGTAAATCTCTTTGATAGAACATAACATGAAAAGCGATGGTGAAGAATTGAGCTGGCCTTCTCTCTGCCCTTCGCTTCCCTGGTACCCAGCGTGCGGTAGGACTCTACTACTCCTGGCCCAGAACGAACATAACCTTTTAGGGAAGCGGTCTTGTAAGTCTCACTGCTTCTTGTGAATTGCTGGTCACCTGGGGGCAGACATTAAGGGCAAAATTAAGGTGCTTATAAATGTTAACTTATGATAAGACTTTATTAAAGAATTTCCAGTTTTCTGTATTTATTTTGCTTTAGCTTGTTTCAAAAATTCATGAAAACTATAGAACCAAGACAGATTTTTAAAATGAGCATATTATATTAGTTTAAACAAAACGTAAACAATATCTGTAATTAGGTCTTTAATTTGTAAATACCATCAATACCATGGCTTAAGTTTTGTTATGAGGCCTTTGAGTGACATGTGATCTGGGAACTGAAATCTTGATTGTCACCTGCTGCTTTACTTTTCTTTTTAAAGACTTATTTATTCATGCGTATGGACGTTTTGCTTGCCGGTCTCTGTGTCCCACATGCATGTAGTACCCACAGAGGCCAGAAGAGGGTGCTGGATCCCTGGAGCTGGAGTGGCAGGTGGCTGTGAGTTGCCATGTGAGCGCTGGGACTTTAACTGAGGTCCTCTTGAAGAACAGTCAAAAACTGTTCAAAAACAGTCAAAAGAACATTGGCTTTTACCCAATGAGCCGTCTCTCCCGCCCCCGGCTGCTGTAAACAAGTGTTGAGACCATGCGCTGGGGAGGACTGGCCTTTCATTCCAGCCGTTTCCACACCCGGATACTCTGTGTGCACGCTGCTTTCCGCATCTTGTCCGCCCACTCCATTCTCATCATAAAGTCAATGTGCTTCCGACAAATAGAGTAGCGATGAGTTAATAATAATTACACTTAATCATTTATTATTCGTCAACCGTAATATAGCATTAAACCCCGTGTTAAGTTTTCTCGTACCTCACAACCACTCTACCGTGTAATCCCTTTTAGAGATTAAGAATGGACAGCTGTGGGAAGCGGCTAGCATATCTAAAGTCACACATGGTAGCAGGGTGAGAAAATCCAACCGCACACGGTATTTACATCCACTCTGGCCCAGGAGGTCTGCTCACCAGTCTCTAACAGGATCTGTCTATGGCCGTTTTGCAAGGTCCAGTTAAGAGCCATCTTCGTTCATTTTTCCATTTACTCATTCATTGACTGTTTGTCGACACTGCCCTTCCCAGACTATGCTGATTGCCCCTTCACTGTGTAGTTGCTTCTCAGCTAGATTGTAACTGTTTATTGCAAAGTTGTTCATTGAGGGGACAGGTAAAAATATGGGACAATCTTTGTTATTTTTACAACAGATGACTATAATGTGTATTGTAATGAGGTACCATTGGCTTGTAGTGCCCGGAGGCCTGGAATATTAATTAAATATTGCAGCACACATAAGATTGTCCTTTTCTGTGGAAATTTGTCTTATTCTAAGTGATAATATTGTCTTCCTCTAGAAATGCCGGTGCAAAGGGATCAGAGCAATGATCTTCCTTTCTGTTTACCTGGAATCGCCGTAGAGTCTGCCCTACTCATAAAAAGTATTGGTTGGTTGTGGCGGGATCTTTCTCTCTCTCATCTTAAAGGTTTTATTTCTGTGTTAAAGATAGAACTCTTAGAGATCAAACAAAGAAAATATGTCTAACTGAAAGCACTACTGTCATGAAACAAAGAAATATCTAAGACAGAAGTCAAGTAGCTAGTCCATTTTTTTGGGAGGGGAGTTATTATTTCCAAAGGCCATTTCTCTAGGAAGATTTTTTTTATGTCTTAAGTTCTGAAAAATCAGTAATCCATCTTCTAAAACAAGATGAAAAACTGACCAGAAGGAGGCACACAAAATCTGCCATGTTAACAGAGTTCCTAAAAGCTACCAAGGATATTTTTATATATTTCTATCAGAAGTAACTGCTTGGAGGGATGGGGAGGCCATTGGTTGTGACCTGTTGTCTCCATTGTGAATAGTGCTGGTCTGTTTTGAGGTAATTGTCACCCAGGGCCCTCCATGTTGCTAACCGATTGTCTGTCACTTGGCCTTTGCCCCCTGTGTCCCTACCTCTAAACTGCCATCTTGCACACACTCATTTCTCTTCTCTGGGTTCCACCAGCTGGACTATTCCCATCCACTGTAACTGGAGGAGATTCAGGAGGCAGTGCAAGAATTCCCGGAACCTTCCAGCATCTTCTGCGCACCAGCTCGCGAACCTCTTTCCAAAGTCTGTATTAACTTCAGAAGTCGAGGCTTTGGCATTTAGGCTGGAGGGAAGTACAGAGGCCACGAGAAATTGTGGCTTCTGGTGTTATTGTGTCCAGACACTTCCCCACTCCCACCCCTTCCACCCCACTCCACAATATCTTTGTGGTGTTTTCATGCATTTCTATCATTACACTTTATCCACATTCTCCCCTCCACTGTCCTCCCCATACCTCTCCTTTCCCTCTTGCTGGTCCTACTTCTCCCTTCAAATAGTTCCCCTTTGTTCTCATGACACATATTCTGTTGTCACCTTTGTCCTCCTAACCCACTTTAGACTTCCTCCTCCCTCTCATTGTCCTTATTGTGTTTCATGTTCCAGCCTTCCCCCATATACATTTAAATTTACAGGCCGCATATGGAGGAAGGTGTACAGTATTAGTCCCTCTTGGTCTGGCTCATTTTCTTAACATAAACCTCCAAGTTTCACTCATTTTCTGGCAAATGCCATAATCCCCCTCTCATTTACAATCACTAAAACATGGACCACACTTTTCTTTATTGGTTCATCTATTGTTGGCTATCTAGTCTGTCCATAGTTGGCTATTGCAAAGAGTGCAACAACAGACATGGATGTGCAAATATCTCTTCTGTGGTGTGCAACTCAGAGTCTTTCAGGCAGGTACCCAGGAGCAGTGTAGTTGGGTCGTAGACACTTAAGCTTTTACACGTTAGGAGCCTTCATAGTGATATGAATAGTGACTGCAGCATCAGTGTCTGAGCGTCCTTCCTTCTCCACATCCTCATCTGCAGCATCAATGTCCCTCCTTCCCCACATCCTCATCTGCAGCATCAGTGTCTGAGCATCCCTCCTTCTCCATATCTTCATCTTCTGGTTTTCTTGGGATAGCCATTGCGTATGGCCCTGTGAGTGTGAGATAGGATCTCACATCAGTTTTTAATTTGCATCTCTTCCTTTGAGAACTTTCTACATCCCATTGATTAGGATTGAATGGTTTGTTGTTTTGGCATTTCATTTTTGGAGTTCTTTCAGCTTCTGGATGCTAACCCCCTCCCAGATGTATATGGACAAAAGTTTTCTCCTATTCTGTTGGAAGAACACTTTTCAGGGCTGATGGTCTCCTTCATTCTTCAGAATCTTTCCCATTTCCTAAAACTTGATTAATTCTTGGGATTATTTCCTGTGCTAATGGAGATCCTTTTGGAACATCTTTCCCTGCGTCTTTATCTTCAAGGGTTTTGCCCGTGTTTTCCTTGGCAGTTTCAGAGTTCAAGTTGTTCAGTAAGATCTATGAGACACTTTGAATAGATTTTTGTGCAGAACAAAGGCTACTGATCCCGCCTCGTTCTTCCACATGTGAGAATGCAATTTTCCCACCACCATTTGTTGAAGAGGATGTTCCCCACCCCCCACATATGCATTTGGCTCCTTTGTCAAAGATTGACTGTAGTAATGTGGATTTATTCCTGGGTCCTCTATTCTATCCTGTGTCTGTGCTAGTGTTATACTATTTTTGTTACTGTGGCTCTATAGTATAGACCAGGTATTATGATGCCTCCTGCATTGCTCTTTCTACTTATGTCTGATTTGTGTGTTTGGAGTCTTTTTATTTCCTGAATGAATTTAGGATTTTTTTCCAGTGAAGAATGGCACTAGACTTTTGCTAGGATTGCACTGGATCTGTAGATTGCTTTTAGTAGTACACTGATTCCCATGGCATCACTTATTAGTCAAGAGCATTTGGAGGCCTTAGATGAGAGACAATGATACTTTCTGAAACAAATAGAAAGCTCTCTTCATGACAAGATGTCTCAGCTTGTAAAAGGTGCTTACAGTTTAAGCCTAAAGTCTGGAGTTCAATTCCAGAAACTCACTTGAAGTGGAAGTAGAGAATTGATTCCACAAAGCTGTTTTCTGACCTCTACATTTGTGCTGTGGCGTAAGCACCCACATATCAGGTACACACACACACACACACACACACACTCACATACACACACACTCACACACACACTCACACACTCACATACACACACACTTACACGCTCACATACACACACACACATTTAAGAAAATTAAAAACTTTGGGGCTGGAGAGATGGCTCAGTGGTTAAGAGGACTGGCTGTTCTTCCAGAGGACCGGGGTTCAATTCCCAGCAACCACATGGTGGCTCACAACCATCTGTAATGAGATCTGGTGTCCTCCTCTGGCGTGCAGGCATACATGGAGGCAAAATGTTGTATACATAATAAATAAATAAATCTTTAAAAAAAAAAAAAAAAAGAAAATTAAAAACTTTGAAGAAATTGTTGGAAAGCTTCTGAGTATCCCTGAAATATGAGGTTATAAGATTAGACTTAGAAAATGGATACTAGTTGATTAACATTAATTAGAATTAATTTATTGATTGATTAATAAATAAAATAATTATCATTAATTCTATCTCCTTAAGAGAAGTCAAAAACAGTAACTTAAATGAGATAAATCATTTATTTCTCCTGTGGGAAGGAACAACAGAAAGTATGGACTGTTTTAATTGATTCCTTCCTCCTGTTGTTCCACTAAGATGCCCTGAGCTTCCTCTCACTGATGCCACACTGGCCCATGGGAAGGACAGAGAAAGTTAGAAGTGAATATCTTCCTGTTAAAGATGTCACCTTAAATTCATTATCACTCAGGTCCCTCCCACCTGGTCAAATTTAGTGATGTGATATCTCTAGCTGCAAGAGAAGCCAGGAAAACTAGTCTTTAGCCAGATGTCTAGGTGCCTAGGCTCACACTTAGGATGTGTGGGGACTGTTTCTCAAAAGGATAATGGCTATTGAAGAATGTGGCAATCTTCCAAGGGATCCAGGAAGCTCTGGGTGGCCAAGAGGCAGGGGAAATAGTAGTTCTGAGGATGAGCACTCTGCCAAAGACCCACCATTGGCTTGAGACGTCATTCCTGCTGAGAGCAGTAACTTCTAGCTGTCCTTATCTTTCAGTTACTCGCCTGTGGGCCAGGCTCCTGAGCCACAAGATCTGGTTGTCCAAGCCTAAACTGTGTGCTCCTGCCCTGGCATCCATGAGTGTTGAGATGCAAATCCTGTTACCCATCAAAACTGCTGACGGAGGATTCCCCAAGGATGAGAAGGGAGACTGGGATGGATTAAAAAGATCACTTACAGCACAACTAAGGATAAAGATATCAAGATAAGATATGTGTGTATGTGCATGTGTAAGCGGAGGCCAGAGGCTAGAAGTAGATGTCTTCCTCAGTTGCTTTCTATCTTACTTTTGAGACAAGTTCTCTTACTACACCTGGAGCTTGCTGTGTCGGCAACACTGGCTGGTGGACGTGGTCCTGGGATCACCTTGGTCATTGCTCTCCCTTGCTGTCTGGAGTTAGACATGCCCCGCCACACCCAGCTTTTGAGGGGTGGCTGTGGATTCTAACCCAGGTCTTGGTGCTTTCTCAGCACTTTGCCCACTAGCTTCCAGTGCATTTTTTACCAAGAATTGCTGAGCCCTTTCTGCTGTACACATCCTTAATAGCAATATTTTAAATAAACACACCTCCAAATTCAGAATTGATCAACTTGGGAAACTGAGTGGACAGAATGGGATCCTACTATCAGAGTCCAGAAAATTATCTTTCCTTATTCCTTTTAGCTAGGCAGCTGGTTGGTTGGACTGTGGTTTGGGGATTAGATCATTTGCCTACAGAAGCCAGAACATTGTGTAAAAAATTTAAGGGTACTGACATATTTTGACTACTTCTTCAAAGTTTAAATAAGAATGAGTGAACAGGCTCAGAATTTAAAAGAGAAAGGAAATCCAACAAGTTCATGAGAAAGACCTTTTATGTGGTAATCTGTTCTCCAAAGTGATCTGAGATCTAGTCACCTAGCATCGCTGAGGAAATCCTTTGGCCCTTGAGTCTCAGTTAGGAAGCAGGCAGCGTTGGAAGTTACTTAGATGACAGAGCCGGGCTTCGGATAAACTGATTCTGGGAGAAGGGTAGAAGACAGACGGAAAGAAATAACATATTTTGTGATATAGTGAAAACTACACACCAGGCCTGGGCTCCATCCCTCTTGGTCTCTGGACTTTCCAGTTACATGCGCTAAGGACTATACTTCGCTATGAAATTGAACCAAATGAATCTTCTGCTACTCACAACAAAGCAACATCTGTAATAGCTTTCCCCCTCAACTACCTAACTTCGAAGTTAACAGTATGCCGTTTAACGTTAGGCATCCTCAAGATCTGTACCGATACGGCACAAGCTGCTTTATAACAAGCATTGTCAGTGACAGATGCTTGTGTATGCTCAATCTTTGACATTAAGTCCAACCCTCTCCCAAGAATTTAATATCATCTTGGTACGATCTGAGTGGTCCTTGGAGACATCTCTAACCTCCCAGGTACTTTCTCTTTTACCTTTATGGTCACATTAGTCAACACCGCTAATAACATTCTAATTGAAGGTGCCTTCCAGGGCAGTGCACTTTCCAAAGGTTTGCCTTAAAGTTCCACCTCTAATAACCGCTTCTCCATTCATTCCAGGAACCAAGCACAGGACTAGGTGCTCCCTTCACTTTTCCTTGGGAAATGTTTAGAACTAACAAATCGCTCTCACACAAATATCAGAACTGGTGGTATGCACCCTGGCTGAACTGGTGGTATGCACCCTGGCCAGATGACGAAGATTACTCTGCTGCACCAAGCAGCATGTACCATCCTCGCCAAATTGCTGTGAAAGATGTGGTCCACAGATGGAGCTGAAGAGCATTTAAAGACAGTCATTTAAAGGGGCATGGGGGACTGAGCTTTGACAACAGTTCTTGAGATGGAGAGTGTAGTTATAACTGGAGCTGATCATTTCTGCTCAGAGATCTTAAGCAGGACATGGGGTCATTTCCTTGAGCAGGCGTTTCTTTGCGGGCTAAACTTGACATCTGCTTATTGAGGTGAAATGTCCAAATCTGCTTGTTTGTCTAAAGACAAAACAAAACAAAAAAACCAAACCAACTCACAGGAGGCTAAGCCAAGGTTGGAACACATCAATTCTGTGTGAGGTTATTTTGAGATGACTTGAGGACTAGTCAGTCTTAACTCAGTCCTCGATCTCTTGTACATCCGGAACTCTCTCCTTCACCACTTAACCTCAGAGACTCTAAAATCAAGGTCAAATTTGAATCACCCCCAATTTTAGCAGGTGTTACCCCCGTGGAAACCCTCTGGCAGTGGAGGCAATGTGTCGTTCCTGCCCGGAAGAAATAGAGGGAGCTCAACAGAAGCTGTTTGCTCTCCTCCGGAGTACCACAAAGTGAGCGTTTTTTACCCATTGAGTTTAAAATGAGTGGCTGAGAATAGGCTCTGGAGTGGATCATCCTGTATGCAGAAGGGAAATGCGCTCGGCGTTGACACTTCTGCTCAGAAATGATGATCTGTGCCCTAGGCTATCAAACATCAGTGCTCAGAATTATTCGCAGAGGGTTTCTGGTTCAAGTGGTAAATCTGGGCCTTTGCAAATGTTGACCCAGGTGAGTCAGCACAGGGGCTTGATCTTTCAGCCTGATGAAAATGTAATTTTATGGGTGTCAAGTTGAAGTTCAAAAGTGACACATCGTGTCACACAGATAAATAGTTTTGCCAAAAGCAATGCCATAATTCATAAGCACTTGTCAGGCCAATAGTAACTATCAGGCTGATTAAGGGAAGTGCCTACTAATACATGCAGTCTTGATCCCATATCATACAGTAGTCTTTTCTGAATCCCAAAGATGGCCCTGTTTAAGCACTGAAATCAGTACCATGAGTGAATGCCCAATGTAAGCACTCATGTGTGATTCTTTTGCCCTTGTGAAGATTAATTTTAGAAAAACACCCAGCAATAAACTGTGAGTACCCTTTCTCCCCCTTCATAGGTCCCTACAGACCAACTAATTAACAACGCCCAAAGAGAAAGTATGAGTAAACAACAACAAAATAAATCAAATCCTTGACCTTCTTGAGATGCATTAGCACTGAGGAAGAAAGAGGCTAGGAAATCCTTTCTAAGCATTCTGGTCCGGACTGGCTTTTCTGCAGATCTTTCATGGTCACACATATATGTGCAGGTGTGTGTGTGTGCATGTGTGTTACATGTGTTCAGAGGACTGAGGTTTATGTGGGCGTTGCCCTTGATGACCCTCCACTCTATTGAGGCAGGGTGTCTTGCTGAACCCAGAATTTGCTGATTCTTGCCTAGTCTGTTTTAGCTAGCCAGTTTGTACCAGCATTCGCCCTCCCTGCCTCCTGAGTGCTCGATTACAGTCACGTGCAACACCCATATTGGGCATGCTGCCTCTGGCTTGTACGTGGGTTCCAGGCATTAGAACCCCAGTCCGCAGGCTTACAAGGTTCTACCTATTGGGCCAACTTTCTAATCCTAGAGTTTATATTGTTTCGTAATATATATCACCTGACAATTTATTTTAGCTTACCTGTTTTTAGTAGTTTTGTCTTTGAGTCTCATTCTAAGGAAAGAATCATTTCACATGATGGATGGTGGCACATGCCTTTAATCCCAGCATTTGGGAGGCAGGGGCAGGCAGTTCCAGGACAGCCAAGGCTACACAAGGAAACGCTGTCTCAAAAAACAAACAATCAAATAAAAACCAACAGTGTTGTTCTATTCTGATCTCTGAGCTTTCTGCTTTGGTAGCTTTTAAGCTGCTAACTCCAAACCTCTGGTTTCACTCTGAGAATTCCCATTATCAATCCTGTCTTGGTGTGGTCACTTCTCAGGCTGAATTCAGCTGAAGACTTCTTAACTTCTTGACCCAAGGGTTGAATATTTTCCCATGTTTGGATAATTTCCAATTACTGTTTCTTTAAAGAAACCTTCTGGAGTGCTTCTTCCTTCTTTTCTTCTCTTTCTTTCTTTCTTTCTTTCTTTCTTTCTTTCTTTCTTTCTTTTCTTGTTGTTGAACCTTGATATGAAGCCCCCAACTACTCTCAAACTTGTGATCCTCCTGCCTCTGCTTTCCAAGAAGAGTTTGGCTTCTTTGAATTTCTTTTGTGTATATTTTATGTCTCTTGATGATGGCGCTTGATTCCCACAGACTGTCTTCCTTACTGTTCTCCTCCGATTGGAAAATTTCTATTTTTGCATTACCACCCCCTCCACTCCCTGAATCCTGATAGAGACTACAGTTGAAATTTTCTATTGTATTTTCCATTTCAGTTCTTCATCTCTAAGATTTGATTTTTTAAAAAAATTATTTCCATTTCTTTTTCAAACTTATTTTCTCATATATTGCTTTAAAATTTTCATTATTTTCATCTACTTGTTTAGTAATAGCTTTTCTGAAAATACCTCTTGTCTTGAATCTTTGACAGACTTTGGAGCCAAGTCTGCTACTGTTCTGTGTACTTAGCCTGTTTAACTTTAAGAAAAAAGTGTGGACACAGTGGACCAAGAGGTGAGTGATCAATCAATCAACTGGGCACCCCACTCTTTAGGCCCTCAGTATGGGGGCAAAACCTCAGGCCTCTCCCCCACCTGCCACAACTTCTCTAGCCAGCCAGCAGGCAAGCTTCATGCAGGTAGGCTGCTCCAACCCCTCCCTCCCTCCAGACCCTGTAAGCTTCAAGGCCCACTCTGCCCCCAAGTTCCTCTGAGGTTCAACCTTTGCGACCTCAGAGGAGCTCTGAACCAAAGCTGCAGCTGCATACAGAGGACCAAGATGCTGCAGCTGCACACAGTGGGCCATGAGAGACCTCAATGGCTCCCTAAGACACAGACAGCAGCTGCAAGGATTGGACCAAGAGGCAAAGTCAATGCTGGCACCAATTGGAGGAAGAGATGGGTAGGCACCAATGCAAAAATTTATTCAACAACCTAAAAAGCATCTTGGAAACACCAGAACCCAGTGGTCACACAACAGGAAGACCTGATCATCCTAATCTAGAAGAAGCAGACAAAAACAACCTTAAATATAACTTTATGAAGATGATAAAGAGGAAATGAAAAATTCCCTTAAAGAAATGGAGGAAAAGACAAACAAAAAATTGGAAGAAAACAATAAATCTCTTAAAGAAACTGAAGAAAACAAAGAAAAAGCAAACAAACAGGTGAAGGAAATAGTTCAAGACCTGAAAACTGAAATAGAGGCAATAAAGAAAATATAAACTGAGGGAATTCTGGAAATGCAAAATCTGGGTAAATGAATGGGAACTACAGATGCAAGGATAACCAACAGATTACAAGAGGTGAAAGAAAGAATCTCAAATGTTGAAGATACTATAGAGGAAATAGACTCATCAGTTAAAGAAAACATTAAATCCAACAATTTTTTAAAAAAATTTTTTTATTTTTCTCTCCTCCCCTCCCTGCCACTCCTCTCCCTCCCTCAACCCTCCCCCAAGGTCCCCATGCTCCCAATTTATTCAGGAGATCTTGTCTTTTTATACTTTCTACTTCCCACGTAGATTATATCTATGTAGGTCTCTAAATCCAACAAATTCTTAACACAAAACATCCAGGAAATCTGGGACACCATGAAAAGACCAAACCTAGGAATAATAGGAAGAGAAGAAGACGAACTCCTGCTCAAAGGCAAAGAAAATATATTCAACAAAATCATAGAAGAAAACTTTCCCAACCTAAAGAAGGATATGCCTATGAAGGCACAAAAAGCTTACAGAACACCAAATAGACTGGACCAAAAAAAAGTCCCCTCCCCATATAATAATCAAAACAAAAAACATACAGAATAAAAAAGAATATTAAGAGCTGCAAAGGAAAAAGGCCGAGTAATATATATAGGCAGACATATCGTAGTTACACCCGACTTCTCAGTGGAAACCATGAAAGCCAGAAGGTTGTGGACAGATGTGCTCCAAACACTAAAAGATCACAGATGCAAGCCCAGACTACTATACCCAGCAAAGCTTTCAATCACCAGACTACTATATCCAGCAAAGCTTTCAATCAAACAAGACATTCCATGATAAAACCAGATTTAAACAACACCTATCCACAAATCCATCCCTACTGAAGCACTAGAAGGAAAATTCCAACCTAAGGAAAATAACTGCACCCCTTCCCCCCCAAAAAAACAGGCAACAGGTAACCTCACACCAGCAAACCCCAAAGAAGGGAAACACACAACACTATACCAAAAAAATAACAGGAACTAACAGTCACTGGTCATTAATATCTCTTAATATCAATGGACTCAATTCACCTATAAAAAGACACAGGCTAACAGAATGGATACAAAAGCAGGATCCATTATTCTGCTGTATACAGGAAACATACCCCAACCTCAAATACAGATATTACCTCAGAGTAAAGGATTGGGAAAAGATTTTCCAATCAAAAGGACCCAAGAAACAAGCGGGTGTAGCTATCCTAATAACAAAAGAGACTTTAAACTAAAATCAATCAGAAGAGATGGAGATGGACACTTCATATTCATCACAAGAAAAATCCATCAAGATGAAGTCTCAACCCTGAACATTTATGCCCAAAAAACAAGAGCACTCACATATGTAAAAGAAACATTACTAAAGCTTAAATCACACATCAAACCCCACATACTAATAGCTGGAGACTTCAGCACCCCACTATCATCAATGGTCAGGTGGAAGCAAGGAGCGAGACCTTTTGATCAGATGGGAGACCTTTTCCTGGAGGCTGTGAAGACGCTGTGGCGCTCTCTGTAGCTCTTTCTGGTCTTTCCTCTTCATATGGAATCTTCCACACGTCTGCAGGGACTTACTGATAACCCATGGAGCCATGGGGCAGTCTAGAAGCAGATGGCCCCAAGAGGGACTAGTATGACATGCCACGTGACTCTCCTTCCCTTACTCAACAAATGAGTGACGTGAACTGGATGAGGAAGCAATGCACAATAGGTGACCAGAAGCAGGTGGAGATGACACTTAATGAGGGCAGAGGAACTCGTTTGTTAAATTCAGTTTTCACTCTAAAAAAGTGCCCAGTTGCACTTGGTACCACCATAGAAAGCAAGCTTAAAGAGTAGACTTTTCTTCTTAAATTATGTGGGGAGTGTGAACATAAGCACACATGTAAAAAGTTTGCTAAAAATTAGCATGCAGGTGTGCACAGAGGTTTCTCTCCTGCCTCGTCCCGCAGTCGTTCAGTCCCAAAGTAACACACAAGAGGCCTACATTAATTATAAACTGGCTGGCCTATTAGCTCAGGCTTCTTATTAACTAATTCTTATGTCTTACATTAACCCATTATTCTTGTCTGTGTTAGCCACGTGGCTTGGTACCTTTGTCTTGCTTCCTCTGCGGCTGGGTGATGACTGCAGACTGACATTTCCTCTTCCCAGAATTCTCCTGTTCTTGTTGCCCCACCTCTACTTCCTGCCTGGTTGCCCCACCTCTACTTCCTGCCTGGTTGCCCTGCCTATACTTCCTGCCTGGCTACTGGCCAATCAGAGTTTTGTTAAAAATAATACAAGTGACAGGATAAAAGACCATTGTCCCACAGCATGCAGGAATGTCACTTGGTGTCTAGCAAGCATAAGGTCCCTGATTCCAACCCCAATGCTCTAGAAAGAGGAAGAGGTTTTACAAAAAAGTTAGATAATGAAAACTAAAAGGATAAATATTCTTATTTTACAGACTATGAATAAAGATGGGTCAACATTACTACCACCTCTACATTTAACTATACATTAAATTCTTCTGGAATTTCCCCCCAGAGTTTAGTTTTAGGATGGTTTGTTAAGTTTAACTGGCATGATTTTCAAACACACACATGCCCTCCCTGGAAGACATTTCCTCCTCAAAATGTTGTTCCTTGACATCCAATTAGTTTCACCAGGAAAGATTCTTCAACTTTGTTCTCCTCCCATCCTCTGTAGACTGATTTGGATCCCCTCTTCTAGGCCCCGTATGACCCTGTACGTCCCTTTCATGGCCCCTGCCATATTCTATGGCACTCACTGTCTTGCTTGTCCTTTTTTTTGGAATGTGACCAGAAGATAGAGAGATGACTTGACTCTCTAGAGCGGTGGTTCTTAACCTGTAGGTTGCGACCCGCCTACGCGACCCACATCTGGGGAGGGTGTGTGTGTCAAACTATGAGTTGCCTAAGAATGTCAGAAAACAAAGATATGTGCATTATGACTCATAACAGCAGCAAAATTACAGTTACAAAGTAGCAATAAAAATAATTTTATGGTTGAGGGTCACTACAACATGAGGAACTGTATTAAAGAGTCACAGCACTAGGAAGGTCGAGACCCACTGATTTAGGGACTCTAAGCGTCTTGTTAAGGGGTGATCCTCATAGGAGTAAATAAAACACAGAGCTCCAATTTGTTTCTGTAGTTTCTATAGTTACATGTCCCGATGGGGTGAAAAAGCACTCAACAAAAGCAGCTGAATAAAGAGGCCATTTTGGCTCACACTTGGAGGAGACACAGTCTGTCTTGAGGAAGACGAGGTGACTGGAGCTGAGGTGGCAGATAATGTCACGGATCACAACACAGATCACGTCAAGGATCACATCACAGATCACGTCATAGATCACGTTGCAGATCGTTGTCATGTGTGAGCAGGAGTATGCTCAACTTGCTCTCTCTATTTTGTTCAGTCTGGGGCCCCAGCTGCTGCACCGGTACTGCCTGAATTTAAGGTGGGTCTTCCCGTCCTACACTAGATAACCCCGGAGGTTTGTTTCCAAATTGACAAGATTACTCATCACACTTTGTAGCTGGATATAAAAATAAACTTCACCTTTTGCGAAGCAGTCAGGAGGGCAAAATTCCTAGAATACTGTCAGTCCAAAAAAGGAGAAGAGAGAGAAGGACAGAGACTGAGTATTTTGTACAGTTTGGAGAATGAACTGTGATAGTTATACTTTTGTTTTGGAATGAGCATGCTCATTAATACATAGTGTGATGGCCAATGAAACTCCATTTTATGCTAGGCATCCATCTTGTTAGTCTCTGACTCTAATCCCTGGTGGATAAATTCCTAGCAACCATGACTCAGGGACCTCCACCCAGAAATGTATAGCCATGACAATCTACTTGTTAGGGTTTGGCTAACTGCTTTTTGGCCTCTATAACCTGTTTATCTCAAGTTTGGCTCAGAGATTGTCAGTTCATCAATAAATATTTTAGTCAGAATTGGATTGAATCGATGGTCTTTTCCCGGGGGTCACAACTCTATAGCACATAGTAGGTATAAAATAAAAGAATAGTCCTACAGAGATAGTGAAACATTATCAAAGTGGGCATTAAACATCAAGCAGGAATTGACTGGAGGGAGCCCTTGAAGGCAGCAGCCAGAGTTCCCAACTCAGAGAGTCCCTGGTAGAGCAGTGTATCTCCTCAGAGGGGCTTCCAAATAAAAGAATAGATAGCAACAGATACAGACAATGTTATTAAATCAGGAACTCACAATACTCAGCAGAAATCAATTGGGGAAGTTGCGGCAGTTGATTGAAGTTCCTGATTGGGCTTTTCCACAATGTACGAGCTTCCCATGGCTGAACTTCTCTCTTGTTCTTCCTTGTAGGCATGATTCTATCTTGGGATAAACTATAGCAACATCCACTGGAAATAGTTGACCTTTTAACTGCTCTCAAAAGTATGATATTTTTACTCTCAGGCAATTTTACTGTTTTCTTCTCTTCCCGTCAGGGTTAATGGGGAGCAGCCCATCTCCAGACATGGGGCCTCAAAGGGCGTTTTGAGTCAAATTTGTGTATAAAATGTGTAGGGCAGGGCCAACCCTAGTTCCAGAGTCAGCTTTCCAGTGAGTTCAAACAGTGCTTCACAATTTTCCAATACGGTACACACTAAAAAGCAGGGAGGAAGGAGAGAGAGAGAGAGGGAGAGAGAGAGAGAAAACACATGTAATGTTTTTTTCGCTGACTGAAACTCGTAATCATTCTTTTCCAGACAAAGTTTGTAGAGGATGCAGTCTGGGACAAACACACAGAGTTCTAGTCCCCCAGAAGCTCTCAAACACCAACACCTGTGGAATTTGGTAGCTTTTTCTACCCTAATCTGCTCAGGAGCCAGGAAGAGAGTAGTCATAAGAAAGGCCTGGCTATGAGGGTACAGGGGGAGTGAATTCTTACTCAGGTGGAGGAAGACCCCTGTGGGGAGACAGCTTTTCAGGCGAGGCTGCACAGAGCAAAGGGTAGCAACGGCAGAGGAAACATCAAGAGGATAGACCAGAGACAGCGGCACAGAAGTGAGAATACCCAGGACACATTCTGAAGAGAACAGCGATTCGCTCTGACCGGGTTCTAGTAGGGAAGGGTAAGATGAAGGCCTTGATACCAGGCTGTCGGTGGGAAACATGGAACCTGGTTGTTTTTGGATAGAGGAGGGTTGAACGGGAACTTCTTTTTAGTAGGAATCTGATGTCCGTTTGAGGATGCATTATTATACCCTACTTTTTTTCTTTTTACTCCGCTTTCCCTATTTCTCTTAATTAACTTCATGAACATGACACACAATACTGACTGTGTTAGGCACTTTTCTGTTGGCTGTGATAAAACAGTGTAGCCAAGGCCAGGAATAGAAGTTTAGTTTTGTCTTACAGTTTCAGAGAGTCAGAGGCTATGAAGGAAGCAAGTGGCAGGCATGGTGGCCGGGGCAGGATGGCGAAGGTTCACGTCTCGAACCTTGAGAGCAAAGCAGAAAGAGCAGACTGGAAGTAAGCAAGGCTTTTCCCTCTCAAAGCCCACACCTAGTGACATATTCCCTCCAGCAAAGCTGCAGCAGCTGAACCTCTCGAAACAGTGCCACCAACTGAGTGCCGAGTGTTCAAATGCCCAAGATTATGTGGACATTTCTCATTCAAAACAGCACACCAATGAGAAGTATCTGTACATCTCTCTATATGTGTATCTTATCCATGTAGCCAGGGGAAGATTCATTGTAAGGTATTGTCTCTCGTGCTAATGGAGGTTGAGAGATGCCAAGACTTGATCTAGAATACAGGGTAGACAGCCAGCAAGACAGATTGGAGTGAGAAGTTAGAGGACCTAGGAGCTAAGGTAACTACCGAGACTGCGAACTGTAGTCTGGGTCTTCAGGCCCGAGAACCAGGAGGCTGAAGGCAGTGAACCAGAGTCCCAGCTTGAGAGAAAACTCAACCTTTTTCTTTCTGTTCCTTTCAAGCCCTCGGTGAATTAGGTGAGGCCTGTGTGGTAATTTGAAAGAAAATGGCCCCCAAAGGGAGTGACACTTTTGGGAGGTGTGACTTTGTTGGAGTAGCTATGGCCTTGTTGGAGGAAGTGCGTCACTGTGGGGGTGGGCTTTGAGGTCTCACATATGGTCAAGCCCTGCCTAGTATCTCAGACTAGTGCCTGTTGCCTGAGAGTCAAGATGTAAGAACTCTCAGTTCCAGCACCATGTCTGCCTGCACACTGTCATGTCCCATCATGATGATAATAGACTGAACCTCTGAGCTGTAAGCAAGCCACCCCAATTAAATGCTTTCTTTCATGAGAGTTGTTGTTGTCATGGTGTCTCTTTACAGCAATAGAAACCCCAACTAAGATAGCCTGCCACACTGAGGTTGGTCATCTACTTTACCCAGCCTGTGGATTCCAGTGTTAGCCTCTTCCAGAAACACAAATGACACAAGAAATAATTTTTAACCAGAAATCTGGATGTTCTATCTGGCAAGGCAAGTTGGTTAAGACTAGCTGCGTGGAGAGTTGCCGACAGTTGCTGTCATGGCGCCTGTTGGTGCAGTGCAATGGGCCAGTCCCCTGCAATAGTTGTCATTACTTCTGGACTCAGACCAGCAAGAAAATTCAGGGTCATAGAAAGAGTCCTACACTAGAGTTAGATGGCTGTGTTCTCGGCCTGGCTCACCACTATGGCCCCATGTCAGTGCCTCCAGCCCCTGACACACAGTTTTCCCCTTCTTCCTGTGGGGGTGACCCCACCAGGTCTACCTTAGTGTAGATCTAAGTGTAGTGGGATTGAATGAGATGCACACACGTATATCAGTGTTTCCACTGCTAAATAGCCCATATACTTGACTCTGGCATCTGTACTATAGAAGGGATTTCTATGACCACATACACTATTTATTACATAAAGAATCTTTTAAAAATATCTATCAAGCCACCAGGAAAGCTTTACAGGGGGAAAGACATGTAAATCAAAACTAGGCTACAGCTCAGCTCAGGAGCTGGAGATAGATCTTGGAGATGAAGTCACTGCAACTATTTTTCCTGCATTCGATTTGCTAAAACCAATTTCCTGTTCTTAACCCAAGCAGACAGCCATGTCCCCAAGGGGTTCATTAACTCATTGTTCCGAGGCAATGTCCTTCCTGCTATTTGTTGCCAGCAGATGGGGAGGGTTCAACCTCACCTTTGTTGCTAATGCTTATAATCTTATTAAAAGCTAAAGAAATACACGTTCAGCTAACTTCCTGTATTACTAAAAACTGATTTACCAGCATCGCATCAAATATTTACCTTGCCCTAAGCTACCGGTAATTACAAGTTGATATTGTTCAGGCTCAAACAAACATGGAGTAATGAATTTCTGCTAATTATTAGGCACTGATGAAAAGTGTGATTTGCCCTCTCCCAGAGTCATCTTGGGCATCTCATCTTCCTGCATCAGGGACAACTTCAATTGATACGAATGCATTCAAGTGCTGCCAGAAAGCATTTCACTGGTGTCAACCAAAAGTAATTACCAGTGTGTCTAGGAAAGTGATTAAAATGGCTTAAAATTAAGATTTTGGTTTGCAATAGTTATTTCTATGCAAATAGGCTACATTTTTCAACTGATGTGGGTGCCTTAATTAAAAACAGGCTAAAGTTTTAGAATAACAAGAGATTTTTTTTAAAAAAAACCTACCAATCCTCACACTATTAAAAATGGCTCTGGTGTGAGCCGCAAATGAAAACCATCCTTCTCTTCCTGGGCTTTTTAAAAAAGTCGCCATGCAGACCGTTAACGAAGCATGCGTTTTCCGATGGAAGGCTCACGTGGATCGCAGATGTTTTGTGTGTTTCCTGTTTAACTGTGGGGAATGGAGGCAGTTTGTTTCCTTCCTAGGGACAGGGGATGGCTGCCTTTCCCTCCATGGTTGATGCTGTCAAGGCGCTCCCAAAAGTGACTGATATTTTCACTCCTAGGTTGGAAGGATGGAGAAAACAGTTCTTTCTTTCTTAAGGATATTTTTATATTAACTATGAGTTTATGTATTTGTGGGCTTCTGCATATGAGTGCAGTGCCCGGGGAGGCCAGAAGAGGGAGCTGCACTTGGAGTTACTGTAGTAGTGAGTCACTGGGTGTGGATGCTGGGAACTCATTCCAGACCTCTGCAAGAATATGAGCTTTGAATTCTGAGCCATCTCTCCAGCCCTGAGGGCCCCCTTTCTCTGTAGTAAATATTTCTTGTTTCTTAATGTTCTGACTTACTCATACATGGAGTTTCCCAATGCTACACTAGAGACCCTTTAATTCTCAAGCCCAAGCTGGGAAGTGAATTTCATCACGAAGGCAGGTAGCCCACTTTATCCCCATTCCTTTCTCCTCCCTCCATCTATGTGGATGCTCTCAGCGATAATCCCTGCTCAGCACACATATCGTCTAAGGTTAACAAGCAGAGTCTTTCTCATATCAAGGTGTCTTCAGTGACTTAATCCAAAGGAGGAGCAGGGACAGATTCTAGCTGTTGTCTCAAGGTGAGTACGGAAGACTTGTTCCTGGAGACAAATTCAAATGAAAATATTTCTTCCCTCAGTTTGTGTGCTTGCCAACTTGACACAAGCTAATGTCATCTGAGACATTAATTTGAACCTCAGTTGAGAAAATTCCTCCAATCAGATCTGGTTGTAGCACTTTCTTAATCAGTTACTGATGGGGGAGGGCTTAGCCCATTGTGAGTGGTGCCATCCCTGAGCTGGTGGTCCTGGTTTCTATAAGAAAGCAGGCTGAGCAAGCCATGAGAATCAAGCCAGTAAGCAGCACTCATCCATACCCTCCTCATCAGCTCCTGCCTCCAGGTTCTTGCTCAGTTTGAGTTCCTACCTTGGCTTCCCTCAGTTGACTGTGACCCCGGATACATAAGCCAAATCACTCCTTTCCTCCCCAAGTTGCTTTGGTCATGGTGTTTCTTCACAGCAATAGAAACCCTGACTAGAACAGTTTGCTTCCCTTCTTCCTCTGTCCATGATCCCTGGGCAAACTCTGTGATCTCCATGGCTTCAGCTACCCTGTATATATGCTAATACCTTCCTAAGCCACTTTCTCTAGCCCAGGATGCCCCTGTGAGACCCACAGATTTATATTGTGCTTACTGCCAAAACATGTCCCATTCCCAAAACTCATCTCCCTCCTCCAGCCTTCCCTGGGACAATCATGAGATAGTTGGTGATCATAATTTTGGCTACTACTAAGCCAGTTGCTAGAACTGGACAGCATTATTCCCCATCCTCTGAGTTCTGTTTCCATTTCTAGCTCCCTCTCAGTCCTTACTGCTCCTTCCCAATGGGTGCTCAGTTACACCTGTGTTTCTGTGTGTCTCCTTGGACTAAGTCTTCTCCTTTGACCCTGCACTTTCCCCTCCGCTCCCCACATCACTTCTTTCCTTTTGTCTTATTTATTTTTGTCTCTTTCCTAAGCCGTTTCCATAGTTATTCATTGTCTATGGTAAGTTCAAGCCTCTAACCGTGAAGTGGTGAGCAACAGAATTGAGCCTCCTCCCCTCCATGAGTCATTCACACCTCCAGCATCAACTGTGGTGTTATAGATTCTGTCTGTATCTAGAGTTGGAGTCAAACTTGCATCTGGAGTAGAAGGAAACATTACTGATGTGGATCTTATCTTTATTTAAAAAATTTAAACCTTGTCTATCATAGCATCGTTTGCATTAATTTTGTCTAGAAGCATTGCACAAAAGTTACTTTTATTTCAAGACTCTTTGACAGTTCTTTAAATTTCAGACCTGGGATGACAAGGGCCTCACCAGCTTTATTCTACTCTGGGTCTTAGTTGTGATTCCGGAAAGTTTCACCTAGAGTCCAGGAATAAAGGCAGCTCAGCAGAAGGCTGCAGAAGACCTGAGCCTTAGGCCTTGATGGCTTTGTTTGAACATTGAACCCAGATGTTCATGAAGGTAACACTTGGATTTTCCGGTTTTGGTAACAATGTTTGTTCTCTGTTTCTGAAATCAGGCTTCAGGCGAGTTCCTGAACGGAAAGTGGGAACGCACGAGGTCCCCTGGCTCCTTCCCTCACTCCTCCGGCTCCATTCCTTCCTAGGCATCTCATTTCTCAAGCATGCTACAGAGCGTACTGGTCCATGAGCATTCAGGCTATGTGTCTGTATTCAAGGGGCTCTGCCTTCCAAGGGCATCTCCCGAATACTCTGGCCCCCTTGGTCTATCTGGGGAAAACACACTCATGCTATAATATGTAGTTTAAACAGCATCTACACACTTCGCTATGTTTATGTTTGCATGAGTGCCGTGTGTGTGTGTGTGTGTGTGTGTGTGTGTGTGTGTGTGAGTGCGTATGTGGGAATGTGTGTGTGTGTGAAGACCAGAGGTCAATGTTAGTGTCTTTCTTAATCTCTTTCTACCTTATGACAACAGTCTCTTATTGAATCTGGAGCTCACAGATTTGACTAGATTTGCTGGACTGTGAGCTGCAGAGATCCTCTTTCATTGTGCTGGGATTGCACTTTTTTTTTTTCTGCTGTGGCAAACTATTTATGTGGATGCTTGGAGTCCAAATCAGGTTCTTATGTTTACACAGCCAGTACTTTACCAGCTGAGGAAAGTACCCTCAGTGCATTTTTCAAGGTTTTAGAAAACAATTCAAATACACGAAACACTACTAAATTCCCTCTCAACCCATCGCCCTTTCAGGAGCACATACTCTCTCCCAGAGCTTCATCTTACAAATTATAGAGCATTTAATTGTAGAATAAAAGTCTCAGAGCACCATCATGGTGCCAACTTCTCATGCCTTTTCAGAGAGTCTCTTAATATATACTGGTGTGATAATGGAAATGTCATAAAATAAATATGGTATTTAATAATATAGATGGTGAGTGCTTATAGTTCTGTATTTTAGCCGGTCCTGAAAGTCCCATAACTGTGAAAAGAAAAATGACTGAAGGGAAAGAGTTTATCTGGCCCTAGACATCTGTCTGAGATTTAGGCACCATCTTCCAAAGAACGTTTTGGTGCATGAATTCACAGTTAAACACACACAGATTGTAAATGCTGCAAAACAGGCTCCCCCTCCCCACTCCTGTTTTACACCACATGCTTCACAGCCCTGGAACAACTGGACTACAGCTGCTGCTTGGGGAAAGAGGCAATGTTTTACAGCATCTAAGAGACACACAGCATTCCAGACCCTCCACCTTCTTTCCTATAGGACTGCATTTCACATCTGGACTTCCTAGATTACAGGACTGTAATGAAATCATAACAAGAGAAAGGTCAGGTGAGCACTTATAGGTCTCTTCAGAGAACCCAGGGATTGAGTTTTAGTGGCAGAGTCCCTGTTCATATGAAAGCAGGTCCATTCTGGGTGGAGGAGCTGCACACTAGAGTTCCTGTTCATTGGTGCACACGCCCATTCCTCCATGGTCTCTGGTTCATAGCTGTGACTCTACTGGGGTTCTGGGCTTTTCCCAACCATTGCTCATCACTTATGTGAGGGAAGGTAGGATCTACTGGTACTTAAAGGCACTGGGATTGGCCTCTGGAAAAAGGGGGAGGGAAGAAGGGTGTAGAGTTCAGCTCTGGGATGACTTTGAAGTGGATGCTTTCCTGGATTCCTGACTGTATCCCTGATCTTGCTGTTAAAGGGTCCTCATTGCCCCACCCTCTCATGCTATCCCCTTATGTATAATGCTTCTCTCCCCAGATCTCCATGAATTCTTTTCTCAAACATGCCTATGATCCAAAACCACCCTTCCATTCTTCCTAGGAAGCCCCTACTTGGGGCTCGCCAAGTAGGCTATGGTAACTGGCCAGTGAGTGTTACACGAGGAGGGCAGGGGGGCCCTTTGTTTGTCCTGGCCACCCGGCTATCTTACACCTGAAATAATCACACAGAAACTGTATTAATTAAAACACTGGCCATTAGCTCTATCCTCCTATTGGCTAACTCTCACATCTTGATTTAACCTATTTCTATTAATCTGTGTTCACCACGAGGTTGTGGATTACCAGGAAAGATTTAACATGTCTGACCTGGCGTCTCCATGGCGGCTCTCTCTGACTCTGCTTTCTTCCTTCCAGAATTCAGTTCTGTCTTCTCCGCCTACCTAAGTTCTGTCCTGATAAGGCCAATCAGTTTCTTTATTAATGAACCAATGAAAGCAACACACAAGCAGAAGGACCTCTTACACCATTTCTCCTTTTCAGATGCTTAACAAAAAGAAAATCTCACACTAGCTCAAAACTAAATAAACAGATTGGTGTTTATTAAGGGGTAGACTTACAAGGTCAAGATGTTCTGCTTAAACGATGTACAAAGATCAGATCCAAAACAAACCGAACAGCCAAAACGTGGCCCAGGGGCAAACAGAGAAAAAAAAAAGGGGGGGGGCTGGACACACTTCCACATCCAGATAAATAGCCCATAAGGCCATGCCTCAGTAGGCGGGTAGGTATTAGCTGTAACCTTCCTGCAACAAGTGAGCCCCAGCTATCAGCCCATCTCTGCCACCCCAGCACTGGGGTTTCAAGTACAGTGGAGCCACCATGCCTGGTTCTTTTATGGGTTCTAGAAATTGAACTCAAATTTTCATACTCGTGCAGAAAGATCACTTGACTTGCCGAGTTGCCAACTGAGCCAAAACATGGAAATTCCAGTTAACAGTCCTGTACTGATCTGGTGGAGAGCCTGGTATCCAGCCACACATTAAGTCATCTGGATCTTCCTTTTTACTGAGTCTTTTTTGGTAACACTTTAAAGAGAAATTGAGGCTCTCATTTATTATGCTTCTTTTGGGGCAGGTAGTGGGGTGGGGGCTCCAAACGTTCCAAGAGAAAGATGTAAAAAAAAAAAGCAGTTAGTTTGAACCTAAATTTGCTATTTTCCCATCCATGTTTTTCTTTATTTATTGTCAAAATTGTTCAGCCTTTCCTTGGTCTTTCTCTTACATCTAGAGGTTTTTTCTACTCGAGGACATTGGCTATTGGTTCTTGAAGCTTCTGATATAGAGTCCTTAGGTCAGCAGCAATTTAGTGTGGCAGGCATTACATTTCCCAGGAGGCTAGAGACCTCATGTAAACTGCCATTTGTCATTACTCATGGGCTTTTCCTGGATTTTCAATGGATGTTTTGGACTCTAAGCAAGAGGTCAAGTTCAGTTATCCAAAGACAACAAAACAAAACAAAACAAACCCCCCAAAACAAAAAAACTAACTGCCAGGTAGGGGTGGCACACACTTTTAATCACAGCACCTGGAAGGCAGAGGCAGGCAGATCTCTGAGGTCAAGGCTAGCCTGGTCTACAGAATGAGTTCCAGGATAGCCAGGGCAACACAGAGAAACCTTGTCTCAAAACAAACAAACAAACAAACAAACAGAAACAAAAATCAAACAAAGCAAAGCCCAACCAACCAAACCTAAACACCCACACTGGTAAGTTAAACAAAATGGCAATTGTGCATTCTAGATCCGCCAGTTTGTGATCTCTGCACCTTGTACTCTATACCAGTGACAGAGGCAAGGCTTAGGAACATTGTGGCAGCAAGTCCCGGATGTATGTGCTAGAGAACTGATGTCCAGAACAGTCAGATTCTTCTTTCAACCAAGGTTGTCTATGAGTAAAGAGAGATCACTTCAAAAGACTTAATGTGGAAGATGCGTCTAATTCTCCAAAAGATGAGACCCATGCAAACCACCGTACAGTCTCGAAACTGCTGAGCATAGACACTGCACCTTGTTTATTTGCTAATAAAAGGGGGGAAAAAGCTTGGGAAACTCAGTGGGGGGGAATATTTTCCTTAGTCTTTTAACATATCTAAATATTTCAAGCATGAATTTTTAATAGGCAAATAACTTTTACATAATTTGTCTTATATTTGTGTACTTAAAACAGTGATTTCATGCCTGTCCCAAATGTTTATTTTTATGCACAAATTTCAAGTTCTCTCTTTAAAAATTTCCCAACCTGAGCAGGGCGGTGGTGGTGCCCGCCTTTAATCCCAGCACTCGGGGAGGCAGAGGCAGGTGGATTTCTGTGAGTTCAAGGTCAGCCTGGTCTACAGAGTGAGTTCCAGGACAGGCTCCAAAGCTACAGAGAAACCCTGTCTCAAAAAACAAAGACAAAACAAAAAATTTCCCAACCTGTATATTCATGGGTACAGAACGTTTTTCTTTATCAAGACCCCTTTGTTTTTAGTATTTTTAATTTAGGAAAATAACCTGATAAAGCCAGTTTAAGCTTCCTTTTGGCCACCCATATGTGTTTCTGCTTGACCACATGGGTCTCTTTAATGCCCAAATATTGAATGGTGAGCAAGGCTGTGTGTAAAAATGCAACAGGTACAGATGCATGAGTTATAGGGAGCTGTAGGAGTGGCTTTGTAGCAGGGGCTCTCCAGTCAGTGCACTAACGACACTTGGGGTCAGACAGTTAGTTGTTTGGGGGGGCTGTCCTGTGTTTGGGCACACAGTGGGATGTTTACTTAACAACACCCCTGGTTCTACTAAGGACATCAATAGATGCTCCAGCTAGGGAAACCAAAATTATCCACCACTGTCCCTGCAGGTGTGGGTGTGCGCACATGTTTCTTGCAGGTGTGTTGAGGGTAGTGGTGCCAAGCTGTTGAAAGCACAGGAAGAGCACCCTAAGGTTTCTTTCCCATGTTTAAGTGAGTCTCTTTTTCAGTGAGTTAACTTTCATGAGTATCAGGGTTTTTATAAGATGTGAAAATGAAGGTTCAATAACAACAAAACAGCACCATTTTCTCTGAGAACTGAATCAAGTGAAATTTCATATAGTACGGCTGTCAGTCATTGTGAATGTCTCTCCACTTCTAAATTATCACTGCACTGCAGTGTGACAATCGCTGTATTATTAAGTGTGTGGTGAAACCTCTGTCGACGTGTGGCAGCTTCATTACTCATACGCGGTGACTGTGTTCCCGGGATTTAAAATAACCTAAGGAAATAAAATGATAATGATTCCACTGTGAGAGGGATACTCGCCATCAAAGGATAGACGTGAACTTGGAGTCCATCAGGGAGACCGCAATGCAGTTTTAACTTAGGGTGTGTGTAGACATTGTAGATAGCAGGAAAGGGTGTCCTTGAGGATAAGGAGGGGTTGGGATGGGTCTTCTTGCTCTGAAAACCCAAAGACACATTCTTAATGAAGACATCATTTCACAAACTTTCCTACATCCATTCTTCCAATCACCGTATTTGGGAGGAATTATTATGCATATTTTATCAGTGTATACAGCAAAATCTAGGAAATTGGAAACTTTCTTATAATTGCAGGCCTGTGACAGGCCGAAGAGGCATTTGTGACTTAGGTCGTCTTTTGGCACTGTGCCCTGCCACCTCTCCTCTAATTATTAGTAGGAAGCCATCAGACCCCAAGTGGCTAATCTGGGTAGATAGAAATGCATATGAGACCAGCTGGAATATTAGAAGGTAAACTTACTAATTAGCGGTGAGAAAGAACTTCACAGGAATAAACCCTCATTCCTTATCAAATCGGGAAGTTGGTCTAAACCCAAGGAGTTTTTAGTTCATCTCAGGAAGAAAAGCCTGCAGCAGTGTTTCCACAGAGACGCCTGCCTCAGGAGGCAGTGGTAAGTCTGTAAACCCGCTGGCTGTTGCTCCTCAGCCTACGCCAGCTCTGCCCTCTTGCCTTATGGGTGGTTCTGCTGATTCACACCTCCCCCACACTCTGACTTTAGATATGCCACAAACTTAACATAATATTATCAGATGAGCTTGGTTTATGGTATTCGACGGATTATTTGACTTGTGGAGGCTCTCTAGTTGTTAGGAGAGGGGGCTCTGCCCAGTAAAAATACATTTCAGAGCTCACGTCTCAGGGAGATCCTATTTATTTTATTTCCCAGTTCTTGAGAGAAAGTGTAGTCTTCCAGGACCAATAAGATGGATAAATAAAGTATAAATATATAGAACTCAATTAAAAAGTTTTTGTAGGTTCAGGTACATGGCTCAGATGGTAAAAGCATGCCTCCTGAGGCAGGCGTCTCTGTGGAAACACTGCTGCAGGCTTTTCTTCCTGATGCACAGACTCTGGAATCCACAGTGGTGGAAGGAGAGAACTGACCTCCCTGAGCTGCCCTCTGACCTCCACACGCATGCCACACTAAAGTGGGTGCACACTAAAGTAAAAAGTATAAATGTGAACCATGCTTATATCCTACACAGTGGCATAAATGCTTACTCATCTCTGAGCAACTAGTTAGCAGCTACAGTTGCAGCAAATTCTGTGCCAACTGCTCTTTTATTTAAAAACTCTTAAGAGACGAAATATCTTGTAGCCCAGTCTAACCTCACACTCACTACGCAGCCAAAGCTGATCCTCCTGACTCTGCCTCCTGAGTGCTGGGATTATAGGCACGGGTCACCACACTGGTTTATGTGGTGCTGGAGACCAAGCCTAGGGCTTCATGCTCACTGGGGAAGCACTCGGCCAACTCACCTACTTCTCCAGCTCTCATACCTGTTTTTTTCAACAGAAAACATTTCCAACATTTATTGGGCTTTTATTAGCAAGAATAATTTAGCCATTATATTCTGAAATAAGCCTGTTAAATATTTATAGCTGTTTTTTTTTTGACTGGTGGTGACCATATTATACTGGTAAAATTTTAATATTACTCCTGGCTCCTACCAGGTTCTGGGCACTGTACTAGCTTTCAGGTAAGTTGTCAGAGGTCTTGCAAGATATCTATATTCCTTAGCAGCTAGAACACACCATTCCTGCTTAATGGGCTTTTGGGTTCATATGGAATGTATGTTAGCAGTTACCCAGTTCACAGGGCTTAGAACTTGGGACTGGACGTGTTGTAAAACTTGCTGGTCTAGATAACTGTGAATGGATTTCTATATTACAATCTCCTCTAGTAGATATCTCTATCTCTCTGTAGAGCCCTGAGTAGCACAGTGATATTCATGAACACATGTATGCATGTGCATGCATGTATGTATTATATTTATAGGCATCCAAAATTCATGATAGATTTAAATGAACCCTAAAGATGAGAGGACCTCCAGAGAGATCCATGTCCTATCTCTGACCAAAGCAAGAAAAAGTTTGATATATTTTATTTTATGTGGTGACCTACCTTGGTTTAAAATACTTGAGAGGTTGACATCCCCCTAGGAGACCCATTAAGAATCATTTCTTGGCATCTAAATATATTTTATTCAAAGTGAGTTCAAAATATGTTGTAGAATTTACATCTTGAGCTCTCAGCGCTGGAAACAAGATTGACATCTGGTTGCACAAGACTTTCCCCCATCAATTTACAATGCAAAACCTGTCATCTAACTTAAATACAGTATTCAGAACAAGAAATCAGACTTTAAGGATGGTAAGGATGGACGCACTGTGTATTGGATTGTTTGACAGCCTTCCATTTTCTCTGGAGACAAAACAACCTTCCTACCAGCAAGCAAAGTTCCAGTGAGGACGGTAATAGCCACAGCTATATTTCAAATTAGAGTTGACAGAGGTGTTTTTCTCAGACGGAATGTAAGGGTATACATTTGTTGATTTAGGTGGACCTCTTTCCTATATTATTTGAATTACTTGATTAGCCTTTCAAAGCATGAAAGACAGGTGCAGTCTGGGAAACTGAAATAAGAAAGCCCAGCGTGAAGGAAACAATGGCATTTAAATGTCCAGAGCCATCAGTCAGAGGCCAGCACTTTCTCCTCAGCACACTGCCCTGGTTGAAGACGAGATCGTTAGATGAAACAATCATCTTTTAATTGTCTCATATACTGATTTAGAAAGAGGATGTGTGGATACTTTAGAAAAGGGGACACCAAGTACCACAAACAGCGAGATTTGCTTCAGGGAAACCAGTAATAGTCTGAGGTACATCATTCCAATTTCTTTTCTGTGAATGGGAGAGTGGAGGCACGTGCTTACTGGTATTTGTAAGGCATGCTTTCTTCTTTGTCCGAGATGATGTCATTCTATAAAATGCATTTGTTATGGTCTCATTTAAATTCAATTGTTCTAAAATCACTGAGTGTCAAGCCACAAGGACAGAGGTCATGGAGGGTCAGGAACCATACCAAGTGAACGCTGGTTACTGTGACTTCCTGCCTCCCATGCTTGCTCAGATCCTAAGCTCTCGTGGGGTGTTGCAGATATACATGAAAATATGGCCACACGCTTGCTAGCCGAGAGTGTAGGCGAAAGTTCTCTGCTTGTCAACGAGAGCAGGAACATTAAAGGTGTGTCCAAGGCTTCATAGAGCACATCATTTTATGATCAAACTTAAAAGAAAAAGAATGCAAGGAACAGTTGCAAAAGCTAGGAGGTTATAAGAAGGTTCATGCTGGAATACTTTTCTACCTCTGCTTCCAGAATGGACAGAGCAGGTAAATTAAGAAGTGAGGTATAAAGGATAGGAATGACCCAGGAATCAGTGTTCATATAACTGATATTTGCATCTAATAGGTTAAGGATAAACATTCTTCTCAAGTGCTTATGAAGTTTCCATGTAACCATGACCAGCGAGACTGGCACCAGGCATTGTAACAGGTAGTGTTTATTGAGTCCTCACACTGCTGGGTCATGGCTATGCTGTGCACTATGCATCAGGGTATACACAGTTATTAAAGAGACTAACTTCTAGAGGCCACATAGCGTCACAGTTTAAAACATTATGAGAAAATGTTCCATTTTTTATTCTCTTTTGCAGAAATTCTGTGAAAATCTGGCAGTGAACGTCTTCCACATTCTTAAGCAAATTGTCCTTTCACCATTGGCTACTTTATATTTCAACCCATGTTCTTCTGGGTTCAGCTTCCTTACGTCTTTGTGGACAGAAGTGATTTTATCTCATTTGTCTTGGCTCTCAGACTTCTTAGCTAATAATCAGCAAAGTAGAAGAGACCTACTGTGTGCACACTTCTTTTATCTTGTCTCTGGTGAAATGTCTGTGGCTTGTCTCTAAATGCTTCAAGGTTCATATCTGGGCCAGCTGCTTTTCTAAGTTCCATGGCTTTAACATCGTACATACCTTCACCATGCCCAAATTGATGTCTTCATATGTACATATATATATACAGTAGCTACTCAGCGTTCATTGTAGACAGCTTGGTATCTGTCAGATGTATCAGCCTAAACATCTCAACAAAATGCTTGATACCCACTTCCTGCCCTACACCTCAAAATCTTTTGTGCTCCACTCCATCTTCACTAGAATAAACCAACTAACATCCATCCAGATTCTCTGTCCAAAGACCCAGTGGTCATTTTATTCTCTCTTTTCACATCCCATGGTCAGCAGACTTATTGCTCAGCGAGCAAATGCCGGGTCTGACTGCTCAGAGTCAAAAACTGTGCGTCTTTCAGAATTTGGGAAGCTGGATTTAGAAAGAAAGAAAATGAAGAAAGCAAAGAGCTTCATGATGCAAGAAAGGAAAGCCATTCTTTATGTCTTTAAGATCATTTGTGACCACTTTTATCACATGATCATCCAAACACTGAATATCACTCAACACCCTGAGGTGAGCCAGTTTGTTCCATCAGGCATTCCTACTAAGCTGACTACCTCCCCACAGGCCTTAAGCCAATGGAACCAAGCAAACAGAAAGTGAAACCTCAGAAACCATGAGCTGAAGTACAATGTCCCTCTCTTAACTGACATGCTCAGGCATCTTGTCACAGCCAATAGAAAGCTGACTCCAGAGTGTGTCTTGAGCACAGAAGCAATAGACTTGCTCCATCCTGAAGGCCTCTCTTTCCCTGCTCTAATTTGTGTTGCTGGTCAGCTGTGGTTCTGGACCTGTCTCTCCTATTATTCTGGAAAAATTCTTTATATCTTTCCCATGTTAGGATTCATATTTTTCAAATTCCATCATCATTTTTCATTTTGGTGAAGCACATATTTTAATATCCTTTTAAATTTAGTACATGAAAGACTATCTCTCCCTATCTATCTATCTATCTATCTATCTATCTATCTATCTATCTATCTATCTATCTATCATGTATCTATCAATGATCTATGTATTTATGTAGCTATCATTTCTATCATCTGTCCATCTAGTTGTCATTTATGTCTCTATCATTTATTGATTTATCATCTATCTGTACATCTATATTAGTCAGGGTTCTCTAGAGAAACAGAACTGATAGAAAGGATATATCATAATACTATACACATACACACATACACATATATAGGATTTATTAGAGTGACTTGCTGTTATGGCCCAACTATTCCAAAAATGGCTGTCTCCCAAGGAAAGGTACAAAATGTGATAATTGTTCAGTTCACAGGGCTGGATGTCTTGGCTGGGCTTCAATATACCCCAGAATCCTAAAGAAGTAGGCTGTTATGCCAGTGGAGGAATGGACCTGTTGGTGAGTGAGGGTGAGTGGGCAAGGAGCGAATGCTTCCTTCTTCCATGTCCTTTATGTAGGCTGCCACCTATATAGATAGATAGATACTTCTGATTAAAAAAATGAGAGAAAGATAGGTGATAACAGACAGACAAGCAAGCAGACAGATGATTTATGGGCAAACTTCTCTGATGCTCCTTTAATTCTGTTTTAAATTAGCTGTCATGTATATACTTTCTAAATTTCCAATGCAACTTTCTTGTTTTCTGATACTTCTTTTCTACAGATTTTTTTTTCTACCAGTGGAAAGAATGTTTTCTGTTATTTGGCTGAAACTATGCATTATATATAGTTTAAAACAATTTTTCTTTCTCCTGAATTGTTCCTATCTAGTCATTCCCCCACCAAATATTTCATTTTTCTGTGCTACTCTAATAGAATTTCTTTAACTTTAGACGTCTGTGTCTGAAGCATCCTGTTCTCACCTGAACGCCATGCTGGTCGCTACTGCACGGTAGCCCTCCAGCAGCACCTGGAACAAATATTTGTTTAAATATTTGCTTCACAGGTATCAAAACCTTATGACTGAGAAATCTTTATTGAAATAACATCCACACACTGTATAACTCGCCCAGTTAGTGTTAGGATGCGGTGTCTAAGGTGTGTTCACAGAGCACCCAATCATCATTGTGACTAGGTTTGGAACATTTTCATCATCCCCGAAAGAAACCCTGTCCCCATTAGCAGTCACCTACCCACCCACCTCCCCCAGCCTAGGACAGCTATTTGATTTTACTATACTGGGTATTTCACACACATGAAACTAGATCATATTTAAAACTTGCTTTATTTATTTAACATGACATTTTTGCTTTGTTTTGTTTGTTTTTTCTCTTTTAGATAGGGTCTCACTATATTGCTCTGGCTGTCCCAGAAGTCATCATGTAGATCAGGCTGGCCTCAAGGCCACAGAGCTCTGCTTTCCTCCGCCTCTCTGAGTGAGTGCTGGGATTAGAGGTGTGCACTGCCACACCTGGTTTGTTTAACAGAACACTTTCAAAGTTTGTGCAAGTTGTAGCACGAATTAGTTCTTCATTCCTTTGTATAAGTGTGTGTGTGTGTGCACGCACATCCATGTGCATGCACGCACAAGCATGCAAGTGCATGGACAGAGAACAGAGGTCAAGCCTAGGTGTTGTTCCTCAGGTAATGGCTACCTTGGTTTTTGAGATAGCGTCTTTGACTGGCTTGGAACCCTCTCGTCAGGCTAGACTGGTATCAGGGGTCTGTTTGTCTTCACTTCCCAAGTGTTAGGACTACAAGGTGGGCCTCTATACCTGGCATTCACATGGTCTGGAGACCAAACTCAGGTTCTCATGCTTGCAAGAGAAGTGCCTACCGACTGAGATATATCCTCAGCCCAGTGGTTCACTCTTTCTATGATGGCCTTATAGTGTCCCATTGTACAACTGGCTCACATGTTGTTGCCTTTCATGAAATGATAGAGCTTTGGGTGGTTTTCACTTTTTGGTTATGACATTGCTGTTATGGTTTAAATAAAATGGTGCCGCCATTCCCCAAGTGGCCTATGGGCCACGAGGGGCAGCAAGTCCCAGGGAGGGGGCCATGTGGAGGGTGAGAGACTGAGATCAGCAAGTCCTGAAGGCATCCAGTCCCAAGCAGGGACCCTAAGTGGCCTGCGGGCCATGAGGGCCAGTGGGTCCTAGGCACAGAGTCTAGGTAGGGAGCCGCATGGTGGGTGAGAGACTGAGACAGATAGGCACACCATGCAGAGTGAGGTTGGATATTTATTTAGTGGGCTATGGAGGGGAAGTGAAAGAGGGAAAGGGAGAAGGGTAAAGGGCAAAGAGAGAGAGAGAGACAGAGAGAGAGAGAGGGAGAGAGAGAAACAGACGGGGGAAGGGGAGAGGAGAAGTGGGGAGAAGGGAGCAAGGCAGAAGCTGCCTCTTCGGGAGACAGACTGAAGGGAAGGAGCTCAGACTAGAAGCAGAAGGAAGATCTGCCTGCAGTGGGGGCGGGAGGGAGAATGGGGGGGCTTGTCTCCTAAAGGGACAGGACAGACCATTACAGTTACTGTATATGTTTTTGTATAGATATAATTTGATTCCCCTTGGGCATTTACTTGGTAGAATAATTGCTGGGCCATCTAGTTATTTTATGCTAAATTGTCTAGGAACTGTGACTCTTTCCCAAAGCAGTAGGACAATCTCACATCTCCACCAATTACACGCGAGGGGTCAAGTTGCTTCATATTCTCTTTTTCTGTACTTGCTACCATTTGCCTTTTTGGCTGTGGCCATGCTTGCAGACATAGAGTGGTTCCTCATTGTGGAAATGTGTCTCTTTGTGTGCGTTTGCACACGTGTGTACCCCCCGACACACACACATCAGAGGTTGACTTTAGTTATCTTCCTCTGTTGCTCTATGTCTCACTGAACCTGGAGCTTGCTAAACTGGCTGGCCAGCAAGCCTGGGGTATCTGTCTGCCTCTGTCCTCCTCCCCTGTGGTAGGAATTACAAATGCATGCCATGCCACCATGCTGTGAATGTTGGGATCCACTCTCAGGCTCTCATGCTTGTGCAGTAAGCACTTTACCCACTGGAGCCTCTCTCCAGCCTGGCCTGTGTGTTAACCCGCATATACATGGCTAGTACATGCTGCCTGTTGTGACCCGGAAGACTGAAGAAGATGGCTCCTTTAGGGATGGCAAACATGAGGAATTTGGTGGCAGCTGCTTTGTGTGTGTGTGTGTGTTTGTGTGTGTGTGTTTGTGTGTGTGTGTGTTTCTGTGTGTGTGTTTCTGTGTGTGTATGTGTGTGTGTATGTGTGTGTGTGTGCCACTGTGGAGGCCAGAGGTCAACTCATATGTTATCCCCAGCTAACCATTTGAGACAGGGTCTCTCACTGGTATTTGGGTGGAAGTCTCACCCCGGCCCCCGGCATCCATATACCCAAAGAGTCTGGAATGTTTGGGTGGGGGCCCCAGCCCAATCCCCCTCCCCTGGAGCTGCCTCAGTCCAGACTCCGCCCCTGAGAAAGTCTGCCAAACGATGACCCCTCCCCAGAGATATTCAAGACTATGCCCACAGGGTATTTAAATTGTACCACCTAGAACAAATGCGTGGTTTTCTGGTTTTCCTTTCCAGTCTCCTCTCTGGGAAGCTGGGAAGCTATTTGACCTTTTTCTAATTCGGTTTGATTTGGTCTGATTTGGATTATTGCGTTGGCAGAGGAGCTTATGGGGTGCAGAAACTTTCCAACTGGGACGTGGGGCTTGCTGATTCAATTAAGTGGTGGAGTGAGTGCCGCCATCCTCCTGTCTTGACTTCCCTATCCCTGGGATTACAATTGCATGACACCACCCCTGAGTGTTTACTTGGGTGCCAAGGATTGAATTCAGGTCCTCATGTTTGCGTGGCACATACTCCATGAAGTGAGGCATTTCCTCAGCCCCTCCTGAGGCTTCTTGGTGAACTTTCAACCTGGTGGCACCCAGCATGTCCTTCAGAGTGAATACTGACAACCCTGGTTTTCATTAAGAAACCAACATTTTTTATAATTCCATATTCCTTTTTATCTATTATGAAAATTGTAATGATGAAAATTGTAAAACTATGGCATTTTCTGCATCTCCTGTGATAGTTTACCCCATCGCAATTTCACCACGATTCAGAAATATCTTCAAGAGTTCACTTGGCTCCAAGCCGTCAATTCTTAGCGTCTATGTGAAAAATACACTTCAAGCCCCAGTTCACTGCTTTGCAAGATACTGAACACAATTTAGCTCTTATACTTAAACTGAGCGAGTCATATGGCTTCAGGAGGAAGCCAGTCTGTGTGGCCCGTGGTCTGTTAGCACCAGCAGGAAGGACAGTCTGCAAATGATATTTTACTCCACAAATTTCAGTCTGAAGTCTCTGTGGTGCAGCAAAAAGAGCATGTGTGAGGAGAAAAGCGACACTGAGTCCCATCATCCTTTCTGGAAGTGCAAGGGCTGCATGAGAGGAGTTCAGAGACCTCGTCCAGGTTTACCAGGCTCTACTGTATAAGAGCCAAGGCCCCTATATTAAGTTTTGATTTTTCGCTCCAAGTTAAGATCTTTTGTTTTAATAATTGATTTTTTCCATTCCTCAGACTCATAAAAACAGTATGGAAAGTAAAACCGGACTCTGGCTGAGTCTATGGCACAGTCTGGCAAAGCAAGTGTGACCTGTCACTAATCTGATCATCTGCCATAGTTGCCCCACTCAGCTTTATCCTTGAAGTCACTGGGCTGCGGGACAACAGAGTGGAGCCCATGTGAATAATTTACCCTGGTCGCTGTTCTATAATAAATACAATGAGCAGCCCTCTCCTGTGGCTGGATGTGTCGGTGTATTGACGTCATCTGGAAGGTGAGGGATGCTAATAAAGCAGCCCACTTGTTGGTCCTCACAGGCTGAAGCCCTGAGGAAGAGCAGAGCTGCCTGTCACTCGTCCGAGACAGTGGGTTTTCCGGTCCCTTTAGAAACTTTCCCTTGCGATGTGACCTCAATTGCGGGAGCTCCCTTTTAGCCACCCACCCCTTCCTCTTGGTCAGGCTGAGAGGATAGCACTAAGGTGGTTTTCTGGTCTGCAGCTGTGTTTTCTGAAGCTACTATACTTTCTCCCTAAGGGAGCCCCTGATCTCTGACTTGGCAAATGGCAGAGGGTTTGTCAAAGTGTCTGGATGCTCACGTAAACAAGACTAAGTAAGGCTCTGTCTCTACACGGATAAGAGTTCCCGAAGGTGGACTTCAGCAGAAGTGGCATTCAGCAGAACATAAGACTCTTGGGAGAAAAGATTGCTGGTGACCATTTGTATGTTGGTGCCTTAAGCGAGGGTGCTTCCGTGTATGGGACAGAAGCAGTGTTTTTAATTTTCCATGACAGTTCTTAAAGCATTAACACTTTCTAGAGTGATCTAGCTCTGGGCATTTTTAAAAGAATCCAAGACACAGTAGGGTTTTTAACAGAGGCACCGGAAGCACTCTTGCTACTGTCAGAGGGATCTGGGAGATGGACGGGGACAGAAGGCTGCAAGGGCCAATTAAAGGCCAACGTGGCACAAGCATGGCTATTTAGAATGAGTAAAGATGACCAACACCAGATTTTCAGGAAACTGCCAGCAAGGAGCTCATTTACATCACTAATAATGTAATCCACAGTTATGTGGCAAATGCCACCTCTGTGTGAGTCTGTACAGCCGTACCTCTAAAACCAGGTGATGCATTTGTGTGCATTCACGTGTGCACCCGCCACATTTGCCTGTGTGCTGCTGTGAACAAGCTGTGTCCTATCTACTACAGTTCTTCACATTTCCCTCAACCTCTCTGCTTCCTGTGACTCTCCTTTGGTTTGGCGTTTGGACTTCTCACGGACGTTTTAATCAGTGTAGCCCACCCAAAGCTGGGACTCCTGTTCATACAACTTCAAGACTCACAGTCTCTGCTCTAAACAGAATTATTGCCACCATCATGGTGAATTTTCTCCTTCTGGAAGCTTCTGTCCCATATTAGTGAACCCTGCGACTGCTTGTCTCTGAATTTTCTTCCATGCACCAGCAGCAAATCTGCTCTTGACAGCGTTCTTCAGCCTCTCTTTGTCTATCCATGGCTTTCAGTCCCACGGTGTCTCTCTCTCTCTCTCTCTCTGTGTGTGTGTGTGTATAAATAATGTAAAACAATGTCTTTAGTCTGATATAGGAACTGCACTGACCTTATCACAAGTAATAAGGATGCCAGAGAATGTGCAAAAAATGTGGTCATCTCCTTTTGATAAAAGGCACTGAAGTTAGGTTACTGTAGACACATAATATAAGGAAGGGCCCTGTAGTAAGGCACAGAAGTACATGCACCTAAGAGGATATGCAAGGAGTACAGAATTCCTCATCTTAGCCCTAAAGAGGGAAGCCTGTTTGCCTTGCCACCTATTGTATCCAAGGATGAAGCCTGGATTTCCTTTAGTTGGTGGGTCCTTGTTTGACAAACTTTGGAGGAGCCTGTGGGAGAAGCAGGAAGGAGTATGCCCTGTGGGCACTGCTGTATTGGGGGGGGACACATGAAACAATTGGGGGGCGGGGAGAAAGCACTCCACAGCATTGTTTTGCCTGTGGCCCTTCCTGAGGCTATCATGGACAAAGCACAGAGCAGCTGTACCCTTCTCCTGTTGACTCAGCAGTCAGTCAAGTACCTCAGAAACCAAGTTGTTTAAACAGCTAACCCTGACTGCTACTCCCAGGAAGGATTAATGTTGCTCTCTCAGGACTCGTCTAGACTATGGTTGGTTCTAGGTATATTTAATTTTCATCATTGTATTTATTTATTTGGTTTTTGAGACAGAGTTTCCCGCTTTAACTGCTCTGGCTCTCCTGGAACTAGCTCTGTAGACCAGGCTGGCCTTGAACTCACAGAGATCCACCTGCCTCTGCCTCCTGAGTGCTGTAATTAAAGGTGTGCACCACCACTGCCTGACTACTTATTTTTTTTAAGTAACCCTGTCTTTAGAATTTCTCTGGCTTCTGCCTTGCAGGTGATTATTCTTGGATAGACACATGCCATTGTGATACCTTCCGTTACAAGGCCTCAGCAGAGCTAGGCAGACAATGCCAATGCCATGTTCTCAAAAACCCACGTAATCTTTACAAAGTACCCAGCGTTATGCACTTGGTTACAGTAACAGAAACAAGAATGACAGAAGAGAATTTGTGTCTCCCATTCTCTGAATGCAGGAGAGGGTTGTGTGCTTTGCCTTTATTTTCATCTTATGTCGTAGGTGATAATAGAATCCTCCAGAGGGCTTGCTGGGCTAAGTTCTTTGTCTAGTACCATTTCATTTAACCCCCTCCAACATACCTACACACAGTAGGTGCTCCTAGTCTCCCCATCTTGAAGATAAGAACTTGAACAAGAACAGTTGGGGCTTGCTGAGGATCATAGTGCCTGTGGTTGTATATTCTAAATGACATCTGTTGGACTCGAAACTTGTTAAATCATTACTGTGCATGCTGCCTGTGAGGACATCACATTCCCAGGAATTCTGTAGTTTTCCTCCCTCCCAGTTAGCCCTTACCTTCTGCAGGGGAGCACATGGGTAGGGTACAGAATGGCTGGGTAAGCAAATTTCTCCCCAATGTTCACTGATCGCCCCCATTAGCAGGTCCTCTGCTCCCAGCACTTCTTCTAGCACTATAATTTCTCCCTTTATTGCTCTGTTGATTCTACTCTGGATGTATTGCTGATTTTTAATCTTGCAAGAGGTTGAGGAGCAACAAAATAGCTTCTTTAAGTGTTGAATGGAATTTCAGATATGGGGGCAGCAATGGGGGGCAAAAACTGACAAGAAGAAAGGAAAGAATGGGAGGCTTGATCACTGGAGATAAGAATGTAGTCAGAGCTCAGTCTCAGCAGCCAGCCAGCAGGTAAGAGTCCTGCTGGCAGGCTACTCCACCACCTCCACCACCTAGATAACATAATCTACAAGACCCATTCTGCTGCCCAAACCACTGAACCCATCCTCCTCCCTCTGGCCAACCATTTCCCCTGCAAGATCAGCAGCCCCTAGAGGCATAAGCACTACCTGCACCAACTGGAATGAGAGCAGCATCCCTTCAAAGAGCCCTTTTCAACATCAGCAGACACTATAGGCACAAGCGCCACCCACACCAACTGGAAGAACAGGCACAAGCAAAACCTACACCAGTTGAGAGAACAGACTTCATAGGCACAGACACAACCCACACCAGTTGGAAGAACAGATGGCATAGGCACAAGCAAAGCCCATATCAGCCAGAAGAACTGGTCGATAGGCAGAATCTAGACATCCAAATCCTCATAAACCTCAGCTGAGACCACCCTACTTGACCTGACAACCAGCCAATCACCTGAATTCTTGGCCATTTAGTCCAAAAGACAATAAAGGAAACAGATAATAAAGGAACAAAAGATCCATCCAACAAAGACTTCACAAGAATCAACACCTGTACCTATAATTATCCCAAACCCAGATGGGTAGACAACAGTGCAAGAACACATCCAACAACATCAAGAACAATATGGCACCACCAGAACCTAGTGATTCTACAACAAGACCTGAACATCCTAATACATATAAATCAGAAGAAAATGGCCTTAAAAATAGCTTAAGGAAGATGATAGAGGCCCTTAAAGATAAATGGAAAATTCTCTTAATGAATAGAGGAAAAGACAAACAAAAATTGAAAGAAATTAATAAATCCCTTTAAAACAATCAAACAGGTGGCAGAAACAGTTCAAGATTTGAAAATTGAAATAGAGGCAATAAATAAAACATAAACTGAGGGACTTCTGGAAATGAAAAATCTGGGTTAATGAACAGGAACTACAGATGCAAGCATAACCAACAGAATACAAGAGATGGAAAAGAAAATCTTAGGTGTTGGAGATACAATAGAGGAAATAGATTCATTGGTCAAAGGAAATGTTAAATCCAACAAATTATTAATACAAAATATCCAGGAAATCTGGGACACCATGAAAAGACCAAACCTAAGAGTAATAGAGATAGAAGAAAGAGAAGAATTCCAGCTCAAAGGTACAGAAAATATATTCAACAAAATCATAGAAGAAAACTTTCCCAACCTAAACAAGGAAATGCCTATGAAGATACAAGAAGCTTACAGAATGCCAAATGAACTGGGCAAAAAAAAATCCCCCTCACCACATAATAAAAACACAAAACATACAGAATAAAGAAAAAATATTAAGAGCTGCAAAGGAAAAAGGGCAAGTAACATATAAAAGCAGACCTATCAGAATTACACCTGACTTCTCAATGGAGACTATGAAAGCCAGAAAGTCCTAGACAGATGTTTTGCAGACACTAAGAGACCACAGATGCTATACTCAGCAAAACTTTCAATCACCTATATGGAGAAAACAAGATATTTCATGACAAAACCAGATTTAAATAACACCTATCCACAAATCCATCCCAACAAAAAGCACTAGAAGGAAAACTCCAACCCAAGGAAGTTACCTGTACCCATAAAAACACAGACAATAGATAATCTCACACTAGCAAAACTCAAAGAAGGAAACACACACTGCCAGCACCAGCCAGCACCACCAGCACCACCAGCACCAAAACCCAAAAAAACAATGGGAATTGGCAATCACAGGTCATTAATATTTCTTAATATCAATGGTCTCAATTTACTTATAAAAAGACACATGCTAATAGATTGGATATGAAAACAGAATCCATCCCTCTGCTATATATAAGAAACACACTTCAACCTCAAAGACAGATATTACCTCAGAGTAAAGGGCTGGGAAAAGTTTTCCAGTCAAATGGACCTAAGAAGCAAGCTGGTGTAGCCATCCTAATATCTAACAAAATAGACTTCAAACTAAAATTAATCAAAGAAGATTAAGAAGGACATTTCATATTCATCATAGGAAAAATCCATCAAGATGAAGTCTCAATTCTGAACATTTATGAACAAGGGCACTCACATTTGTAAAAGAAACATTATCAAAGTTTAAATCATACATCAAACCCCACACACTAATAATGGGAGACTTCAACCTCACATTCTCACCAGTAGACAGGTCTGCCAGACAGAAAATTAACAGAGAAATAAGGGAACTAACAATGATACAATTGAACTTAACAGACATCTATAGAAATTTCATTCAAACACAAAAGAATATACCTTCTTCCCAGCACCACATGGAACCTTCTCTAAAATTGACCACATACTCTGAAACAAAGCAAATATCAACAGATATAAAATATTGGAATAAACCCCTGTATCTTATCAGATTACCATGAATTAAAGTTAGAATTCAACAACACAAATTACAGAAAGACTTATGAAAACTGAATAATTCTCATCTGAATTACCACTGGGTCAAGGGAGAAAAAAGCATTTAAAGACTTCTTAGATTTCAATGAGAATAAATACACAACATACCCAAACTCATGGGACACTACGAAAGCAGTACTAAGAGGAAAGTTCATAGCACTAAGTACCTACACAAAGAATTTGGAGAAATTTCACACTAGCGACTTAACAGTACACCTGAAAGTTCTAGAACAAAAAGAAGCAAATTCACACAGGAGGTGTACATGGCAGGATGTAATTGAACTTGGGGCTGAAATCGATAAAATAGAAACAAAAAGAACAATACAAATAATCAATGAAGCAAAGATCTGCCTCTTAGAGAAAATCAGTAAGATAGACAAACTCTTATCCAAGCTAACCAAAAGGCAGAGAGAATATCCAAATTAACAAAATCAGAAATGAGAAAGGAGACATAACAACAGACACTGAGGAAATCCAGAGAATCATCAGGTCATACTTCAAAACCTATACTTCACAAAATTGGAAAATGTAAAGGAAATGGACAATTTTTTGGATAGGTACTACATACCAAAATTAAATCAAGACCAGATAAAGAATTTAAATAGACCTATTACCCCTAAGGAAATAGAAGCAGTCATTAAAAGTCTCCTAGCCAAAAGAAGCTCAGGTCCAGATGGTTTCAGTGCAGAATTGTCCCAGAATTTCAAAGAAGAGCTAATACCAATACTCCTCAAATTATTCCACACAATAGAAGCAGAAGAAACATTGCCAAACTCCTTTTATGAGGCTACAGTTACCCTGATACCCAAATCACACAAAGATGCAACAAAGAAAGAGAATTACAGACCAATCTCCCTCATGAACATTGATGCAAAAATACCCAATAAAATACTGGCAAATTGAATCCAAGAACACATCAAAAAATCATCCACCATGATCAAGTCAGCTTCATCTCACAGATGTGGGCATAGCTCAACATATGAAAATCTGTCAATGCAATCCACCATATAAACAAACTGAAAGAATATAAAAAGACACGTCACCATCTCATTAGATGCTGAAAAAGCCTTTGACAAAATCTAACACTCCTTCATGATAATGGTCTTGGAGAGATCAGGGATACAGGGAACATATCTAAACATAATAAAAGCAACATACAGCAAGCCAACGGCCAACCTCAAATAAAGTGGAGATAAACTCAAAGCGATTCTACTAAAATCAGGAACAAGACAAGGCTGTCCACTCTCTCCATATCTATTTAATATAGTACTAGAAATTCTAGCTAGAGCAATAAGAAAACAAAAGGAGATCAAGGGGATACAAATGGGAAAGGAAAAAGTCAAACTTCCACTATTTGCAGATGATATGATAGTATACATAAGTGACCAAAAAAATTCTACCAGGGAACTCCTACAACTGATAAACACCTTCAGTAATGTGATGGGATACAAGATTAATTTAAAAAAAATCAATAGTTCTCCTGTATACAAATGATAAATGGGCTGAGAAAGAAATTAGAGAAATATCACCATTTACAATAGCCACAAATAATATCAAATATCTTGAGGTAATTCTAATCAAACAAGTGAAAGACCTGTATGACAAGAACTATAAGTCTTTGAAGAAAGAAAATGAAGAAGATATCAGAAAATGGAAAGATCTCTCATGCTCTTGGATAAGTAGGATCAACATAATAAAAAGGTAATCTTACCAAAAGCATTCTACAGATTCAATGCAATCCCTATCAAAATTCCAACATAATTCTTCACAGACCTTGAAAGAACAATACTCAGCTTCATATGGAAAAACAAAAAACCCAGGATAGCCAAAACAATCCTGTACAATAAAGAAACTTCTGGAGGCACCACCACCCCTGACTTCAAGCTCTACTATAGAGTTACAGTAATAAAACAGCTTGGTACTGGCATAAAAATAGACACATGGATCAATGGAATCTAATTGAAGATCCTGATATAAATTCACACACATATGAACTCCTAATTTTTCATAAAGAAACCAAAATTTTTCAATGGAAGAAAGAAAGCATCTTCAACAAATGTTGCTGCCATAACTGGATGCTGACATGTAGAAGAATTCAAATAGATTCATATCTATCACCATGCACAAAACTCAAGTCCAAGTGAATTAAAGACCTCAACATAAATTCAGTTACACTGAACCTGATAGAAGAGAACGTGGGAAGTAGCCTTGAATACATTGACACAGGAGCCTACTTCCTGAACATAACCATAGTAGCACAGACACTGAGATCTACAGTTAATAAATAGGATCTCCTGAAGCTGAAAAGCTTCTGTAATGTAAAGTCAATAAGACAAAACAGCTGCCTACAGAGTGGGTAAAGATCCTTACTAACCCCACATCTGACAGAAGGCTGATCTCCAAAATATATAAAGAACTCAAGAAATTAGACATCAAAACACCGAATAATCCATTCTCAAATGACTGAAAGACATTTAAGGATATGTTCAATGTCCTTAGCCATCAGGGAAATGCGAATCAAAATGACGCTGAGATACCATCTTACACCTGTCAGAATGACTAAGATCAAAAACACGAATGATAGCTTATGCTGGAGAAGATGTGGAGAAAGGGGAACACTCCTCCATTGCTGGTGGGAATGCAAACAACCACTTTGGAAATCAGCATGGCCACTTCTCAGAAAATTGGGCATCAGTCTACCTCAAGACTCAGTAATACCACTCTTCAGCATATACCCAGAGGATACACATTCATATCAAAAGGACACTTGCCCAACTATGTTCATAGCAGCATTATTTGTAATAGCCAAAACCTGGAAACAACCTAGATGCCTCTCAACTGAAGAATGGATAAGGAAAATGTGGTACATTTACACAATGGAGTAGTACTTAGCTGTAAAAAAGATGACCTTATAAAATTTGCAGACAAATGGATGAAACTATAAAAAATCTTTCTGAGTGAGATAACACAGACCAAGAAGGACAAACATGGTGTGTGCTCACTCATAGGTGGTTATTAGGAGTAAAGTATAGAATAGCCAACTTCCTATAACACCAGAGAATCTGCAGCCCAAGAGAACCTAGATAGCAAGGAGAGCCCATAGAAGGCTACATGGATTTCCCTGAGAAGGGGAAGTAGAAAAGATCCACTGGGAATGGGAATTGGGGGGATAGAGGGATGGGAACTGGAGGGAGTGGGTTGGGCAGGTTGGAGACAGGATAGAGGGGGAGAGTAACAAAAGAGATGTCTTGATGGGAGGGCATTTCAGGGTTAAGGGAAATCCCCAGGAACCCACAAGGAAGACCCCAACTAAGACTCTTGGCAATAGTGGAGAGGGTGCCTGAACTGGCAACCTACTGTAAACAGATCGGTGGCTTCCCTAATTGCCATCAGAGATACACTAGCCAGTAACTGATGGAAGCAGAGGCAGAGAGCCACAGACAAGCTTTGCACTGAGCTCTGAGAGTCTTGCGGAAGGAAGGGAGGAGGTACTGTATGAGCCAGGGGTGTCAGGATGACACCCTGACCCGAGCTTCTGGAGCTCATGGGTGCTGGACCAACAGTTAGGGACCCTGCATGGGACCGATCTAGGCCATCTGCAGGTGTGTGACAATCCTGTAGCTAGGTCTCTTAGTAAGATTTCTTTCTTTCTTTTCTTTTCTTTTTCTTTCTTTTTTTTTTTTTACCACTATACAAACGAGGATCTTAGTAAGATTTCTAACAGTGAAAGCAGGACTTCTCCCTGGAACTTAGATGGCTTTTGGTAACCTGTTCCCCATGTTGGGCTACCTCTTAAGGGGAGAAGCTCCGTCCTGCTCCAACTTGCTGTACAGGCTTTGTGCAAGCCCATTGGAGGTCTGCTTCTCCCTGAATGGAGAGGAGGAGGAGCAGATGGGGAGGGGGCAGATGGGAAAGGGGAGGTGATGGCAGGGTGGAGAGGAGGGAGGGGAAACTAGTTGGTATGAAGGAAAAAAAACGAAAAAGAAAAAAAGAATGTAATCTTTTAGGCAGAGGCAGGTGGATCTCAGTGAGTTCAAGTTCAGTCTGGTCTACAAATAGAGTTCCAGGACAGCCGGGGCTACACAGAAAAAAACCTGTCTTTTATCAATGGCTTTGTTATTGCCTGGCCTCTCAGGAATATTTTTGGATAAGCTGTTTGGGAAAGGTATCATGATTCCTCCTGGAGCCTCCTGGGTGTTGTTGCAAAAGAGGTTCAGCTTAGTAAGTTGACTAGTGAAATGGTTGTGGTCTTTAGTGTCAGACTAAACACCAGGTCTAGTTCAGCCAAGTCAGAATGTCATGCCGGGCCTTTCTAAAGCGGAGAGAGATGAAGTCCTCGCATGTGGCTGTGTGAATGCATAATATCTTAAAAGTCACCAGCAAACTGTAGCCAGTACTGTTCCATGTGAATTATTTTCTTCTTAATTGGAACTAATCTCCAATCCAAAACATGAGAAATTAGAGCTAGAGAGATGGCTCAGTGGTTAAGAGCATTGACTGCTTTTCCCAAGGACCTGGGTTCAATTCTCAGCACCCACATGGTGGCTCACAACTGTTCTAACTTCAGTTCCAGAGGACCTGATAGTTTCTTCTGGTCTCTGTAGGTCAGGCCAATACTTGACGCACAGACTTAAATGCAGACAAAGCACCCATACACATAAACCAAAATGTCAATGTATGTGAGAAATTCACCTGTTATAATCTAAGTCAGATTTGATGGTTCCATTAAAATGATCTTGCTGATTTAAAATGATATCTAACTTTTCTTGTTGATGAATATACAGATTTTTAATGTGAAGCATTTTTAAAAGTAAAAACATAGAAAAAACGTTGTCTTAGCTTACTCTAAAGATCCGTCATGACATTAAGGGAAAATAGTACAGTTGGCCATCTGAACTAAGTGATAACAGCCCGATTGAGGAAACTGTGCAAGGAGGAGACACGCTCTCACCTCATTTTAATTCAGGAAAGGTGGATTTCCTATCATTTATTCCAGGCTTAAAATACGTTTGCTTAGAACTGTACAATATTAAGATTGTGGAAAACCACTCACGGGGCAACTGGCCAGGCATGCAATCTCTATTCGTACACACTGAGTGCTAGCTCTCCTTTGGGTTACCCGTGGGACTGAGATGGGACATGCCTTATATTTTCTGCGTCATGGCTAGCCTGCTTCTAGTGCTTAGATAAAGTGAGAGTTGTACGCGGTTTCCATGTGCTAACACAGGCATGGACACACACCCCTAACACATACACTGTGATTGATTGGTAGATGCTAGTCTCGGCTTTTTGGGAGGGAGGCGCTTACTTCTTGAGGATCTTCACAGAGGAGTTGGGATGGTAGAGCACTGCTCTTTAGTTACTGTGATCGGAGGGCTTTTCTTGTAGAGGAAACAGAATCAACAAAGGTAGAGAGATTAGAACACAGGGCTGGAGAGATGGCTCAGTTAAGAGCACTCGCTGCTCATTAGAGGACCTGGGTTAGTTCCATGTGACAGCTCACAATCACCTGTAACTCCAGTTCCAGGAGATCTGACACAGGCACACACATGGCACACATACTTACATGTAGAACACTCATACATATACAATAAAAATAATCCGTAAAAAAGATGAAAAAACACATGGGCATTGGGAAATATATTCAGAGAAGAATATGCCATGGTTTTGTAAATGAACAGTGTTTGGGGTACAGTTAGAGGCAGAAGTTTCCAGGTTTACCAACTGCGCACCTCTACACTCCAGGTGTAGTACTCTCTACCCTGAGACTCCTGATCCAGATGTTGGGAGGAAAGTTGTCATAAGTCAACCCCGGGTCTGCCCTTGTTTGCTTTCTCCCCTTGTTAGGTCCCTAGTGTTCTGCACTGGCTGTGGGGCCTAGTGGCTGGCTTGTCCCAGTGCCTGGTTTGCTGCTCCAGAGTTGTCCATATTAGTAATGCAGTGTCTTGGGTGTTTGGTTATGGAAAGGCTATTTCAAAGAACTGCTCATGTGTGGCGGGCCACTCAGGGAGGCAGCTTCCTGTCCCTCAGCCTGCATTATCTTGGGCCCATTTCAGGAAAATGCTTGGCTTCCTCCTGGGAGGAAGTCATGGTCACCATGGGTGACACATTTTTCTCCCAGTTACAGCAGAGTGGCTGTTCATTCCTTAGGTGAATCTGATAGTCTGCCTGGGTCTGGGCTCTCCTGTGGCTTCAGCATGCATGCAGTGTGCAATCCTTGGAGCCTGCTGGTGGGAGGTAAGTAAACAGCCTGGAACGGCACCTGTCACCTTAAATATCCGAAAGTAATTGATAGGCAGAGTGCATTTTGAGTTGGAGACCTAGCTGATATTTGAGGGGTTTTGTAACATGGATGTTTTCTAGCTCTTTGTCTTGGCAGACTGAGGTGGTGGATGTTGTGATGCCCAGGTGCCCAGACGATGAGACGGGCGGGCACAACTGAGCAAATGTGGTTTCCCTGGCAGGGGACTTTTGAAAGGATTTGAGAAGCACGATCTGTTTCTCCAGCTGACACCGTGGCTCTTTGTCTTTCTCTCTACCTGACAAATAAGAGCGCCCTTCCCACCTCGCTGCCCCCACCGAAGCACTCTCTGGGGAAGGTACCTGCTGTGCACAGACAGTAACAACCTTGGCTTCTCCCGAAGATTCTGCTTTCTTTTAAATAAAGGAGCATTGGTAGCTATTTCCCCATGAAAACTGAAAAATTGTGTTTGGAAGATAGTTCCTTTCCTTTCCTAAAAACTAAAATTTGTCATTTTGAAAAGAAATGATTTTCAAATTCCACAAAAGGGCTTGTGAGGTTTGTAAGTCCTTTGACACCGTGCCTGGAGCTTAGACTCTTTAATTTCCAGGATGTTGATCAAGTTAAGGACTTTGGTGGCAAGTTTTGGAGACACCAACTGAGCTAATGATGTGTGTGTATATACCATATGTGCACGTGTGTGTACAAGTGTGCCTGTGAAGGAGTTTCTAGATTAGGTAGGAGGACCTACCCACTATCCCAGAGGCTGGGGACTAGGACTGAGCAAAAGGAGAAAGCGAATGGAGAGCCAGTACTCACCTCTCTCTGCTTCCTGACTGCAGAGGCGGTGTGATCCTGTGGCTGTGCCGTCCCTGGAATGGACCATACTCTCAAACTGTGAGCCCCAAATCAATCTTTCTGTCTGTCCTTAGGTGCATTTAGTCACATAGTTTGCTACAGTCATAAGACAACTAACACCACAACCTTCCTATACACCCTTGTCATTTTGCTGAAGACACAAAGACCAAAGCAGAGACTCAGCCACTGAACCAGGGACATTCAGCCTTCCCAGAAGCAACATCTCCTAAATCCACTCCACAATGCTCATATTCAAGATTGATAAGCTGCCTTAATTCATCAGCATCTCTCCAGGACCTTGACACCCCCACAATTAAGTTAGAAGGTGGGGGGTGATTTAACACAGAGCAACCACAGTTAGCAAAGTCTCATTTATATCTTGCTACCTCCCCTTTCCTTTCTACTTTTTTCCAGTCTTATATCTGTGTCTTGATAAGAAGATTGAAGATGCCAGTTTTGGGGCCTGCCAGCTTGGCTGCCAGAACCAATTATTTTACAGTGTACAGATAGTATGAACCGGGGAGCAGATGTGGCGAGGAGAGGGAAAGGTACTTCTGTAAGCGTCTATGATATGAACGGGGAAGGGAGTGCGTCCAGAGAGAAAGGCGTTTCTGTGAACATTGATATGAACGAGGAAGGGGGTGTGTCCAGAGGGAAAGGCGTTTCTATGAGCATTGATGTTCTTGATCAGCTTCAAGTTTGTGCCTTTAATTGAAATTCACTTAAGATTATTTCTGGTCTGAAAGTGATCTTTTTCATTGAGTGGTCATTGCTGGATTCTCCGTCTTCAGCTTCTTCCCTGTAGAGCCATCACAGTTGATCGGATGCTGGACTAATGTGTGTGAAATAGATTTCTGGGGACCAAAACACCTTGCTATCTGGAGAAATATAGTTTTCTTGATGTGAATGTTTCCCCAAATGCAACACAAGACTTGTGTATTTAAAATACACACCACAGAAGTAGAAAGGGAGAAATCAATACATTTATTAATGTTATGTTATATGGAATTTCTATTCATAGATAAAGATGACTATTCCTTTGAATACATCTTTTGACAAAATAAGTAATTAGCTTTGTTTAAAAGTCAGTTCAGTCCTTTAGCATGCATGCTCTCAAGATTTTATAACTACAAAAAGACAGACAGCATAGGAACTAAAATAATTAATTAATGTCTTCAGTAAATTTTAATTATTGTCTCCTGAAGTGATTTTTTCCCCTTTGTCTTTTAAAGGGGAATGCAACTCTCTAGAGCTGTTGCTGGTACTGTGAAAAGCAGATCTTACACAAACACATGGCACTAACACAAGCTCACTTTTCAAGAGTTTTCTGTGACAAGACCTACTTTTCTTCCATGGTCCCAAGGAAGTGGCTATTCTACTTAAAGCAAGAGGGCACTCAGATAATATTGTTGGACTGTTGGTTATGGAGGCTGTGATGGGTACTTTTAATCATCACCTTGACACAACCTAGAGTCACCTGGGAAGAGTGATTATTTGTATCTAGTTGGCCTGTGTGCATGTCTGATTGCCTTAAATGACATGGGAAGATACACCCAAAATGGGGGCAATAGCTTCTGGTGGTGCCCAGAGAAAATAACATGGAAGGAAAAAGCTTTCTGTTGTTGTTCTTTTTTTCTTTTTGCACCCAGCTTTCACTCCTTCTTCAGGTCTCCAGTGTGTTCTGAAGACCAGCAGTGCTCCAGGAATCCAGAGGCATTCGCTGTCAGATTGGAAGGGCTGAGATACCCAGTCTCCTGGACTGAGCGACTGCTGGGTTCTTAACCTCTCCAGGGTGGGAGAGCCATGGCTGGGCTACTCCAACCATCTCATAAAAGTCAACTCATTAAGATGCACATTCTGTCAGTTTTGTTCCTGTAGAGAACTCTGAGGCCTTTCTTTTTTTCTATCTTAATTCAAGTCCTACTTCCACGCTGTGGTGCTTTGAATAGTAATGGCCCCCATAGATTCACATGCTTGAATGCTTGGCCCATAGGGAGTGACACTATTGGGAGGTGTGGCCTTGTTGGAGGAAATGTGTCACTGTGGGGCGGGCTTTGAGGTCTCATATGCTCAAGCCCCACCCGATGTGGTATATAATCTCTTTTGCTGCCTGTGGGTTGAGATGTAGAACTCTCAGCTCCTTCTCCAGCACCATGTCTGCGTGCATACTGCCACCATGATGATATTGGATAAACCTCTGAAACTGTAAGCCAGCCCCAATGAACTGTTTCCTTTATAAAAGTTGCCAAGGTCATGATGTCTCTGCTCAGCAATAGAGACCCTAACTAAGACATGAATTTTCCACAATTCTCTTTTTATCAAGTACTTCCTGGATTAGCAGAATGAAGAAGGAAAAATAGGAGTATTAATTGACGGTCTTTCTCACTCTTGATGTTTCTAACATGCAGAAACCCAGCAGGGGAGATCTGAAATAGTTACTACTAGAGAAAGATTTACAGTACATTTTTGTGACTGATTGCTGTCTAGGCAACCAGCTAAGCACACATATCTGACATTGCAGACTTGACATTTTGGTGAAAAAAAGTACCAAAAGCAATCACATTTTGCTTGAGTCAACACCTGTTTTGTTAATGTCTATCATGCTTATAGGGGTGCAAGCACAGTTCATGGATGCCAAGATCTGTCTTAGGCCTCAGTTGGACCATCTACAAGGCCTCGTGGAATTTGCTATAAGGTCTTACAACTGAGCTGAAGTGCATATATGGGTGTCCAAGGGTGAGCTCACTCCTGACTGTGTTTGAGTACACAGCTGCTTCCATAACAAGCATGCAAGTGACACTCCACATTCAGGACAAGCTAGCTAATGATCCCCCATTGGTTGGTGCTTCATGCCAACTGTTGCGTGAAAAAAAATTCATGATATATATTTTAAAGCATATTAAGCTTGCAATGCTTAAAATGATGTAAAAGTTCTGTATTGCGGGAGTCAAACAGTGGCAGAAACATTCATAAAGTATTAATGTCTCATCTTCTTGGAGCAGAGTTTGTCGAGGGAGAGTATTTTAATCTGTCTGCTGTTACGGACAACATGTTAGTGAGCAAGACCTTTTCATGAGTTCACAAAAATGTTTCAAAGCTCATATCCCTTTGCTGTCCTTCAAATGAAACTAAAGGCACTCACCCTGGAAATTGAAGTTAAATGTCTTTAGCTACAACATGATAGTAATTAGTCTACTGTAGCTCAACCCATGAAGTTGTGAGTAATTGTGTGGCTCTTTTGAATATAGTTGATATATCATGGAGATGATAGCTTGACGTGGGAGTCCCCTCTGTGTCCTGTGATTACCATTAACGAATAAAGAAACTGCTTTGGACCTATAGCAAGGCAGAACTTAGGTAGGCAGGGAAAGCTAGGCTGAATGCTGGGAGAAGGAAGGACAGAGTCAGAGAGACACCATGGAGCCACTGGAAACAGACATGCTGAAACTTTGCTGGTAGGCCACGACTTAGTGGTGATGCACAGATTACTAAAAATGGGTTAAATTAATATAAGAGTTAGCCAATAAGAAGCTAGAGCTAATGGGCCAAGCAGTGTTTTAATTAACACAGCTTCTGTGTGGTTATTTAGGTTCTGGGAGGTCAGGATAAACAAGCAGCTCATCCCAACAGATTGGCTCGCCAACGTGGTGGACTTAATCCATGTAAAACCTAAGAGGGCTTGAAAAGGAATTCTGAACACTAAAAACCAAAGTTTAGCTGCATTTTTTCCCCAAATGGGCTTTGCTTGAGGTGGCATGCTGAACAGCATTCTGTGGCTCCTTTTAATGAGATCTTACTGATTCAGTGGTAGCAGCCCGAGAGGTTTCAAATCAGCAGCTTCCCAGCCATGGACCATGTTGCCAGGGCGACCTCTGGCTCTTTTGGGAGACCACGTATTTGGATGGGGTATGTGAGCAATGTGCTGCAACTTGCTTGATGGCAAAGTGGACCAGCTTTGTGCCTGGAACTGGGCGGTGTGCGCCGGCTCAGAGGCACAAGCGGCTCCACCATGCTGGACTGTGCTGAGCTACCAGGCAGTACCATACATACCATAGTAATGGCGTAGGCTAAGTTTTAGACTGACAGGCAAGCAGGAAGTACCTTTTATACTATAACAATGGCTCAGCTTAAGTTTTAAGAAGCACTTAGCATTTTAAAAAGTGCTCCTGAACAGTAAAGAATTACAAGTATGCAATAAAGACAAATCCCGATGAGTCATAGTGTTGGATAAATGTACGTAGGCTTGGAAGGGAGAAGAGTATAAAGAATCATAAAAGGAAGTTCATGGTTTAAAAAAAAAGTAAAGTCTTTAAAGAGACAGAGTTCAGATAGTCATAGATTAAAAGGAGCAAAGAAAAATAAGCAAAGATAATTTAAAGACAGACTATACACAGAGAGTCTGGATTATGTATATTATTATGTTATCTTTGAATTTTTTAACTGTGAATGAGCTAAGTACAGAGAGACATTTCATTGTAAGGGCTGCTAAGCTAACCCAGCATGTATATTATAAAGGTATCATGACTTTTAAATTTGGGTCTAAGGAAATGTTGCTTTGGACAAGAGGTTCTTCTCTTGTTTCCACAGAGGATGAGAACCTGTCGATTGCTTCCAGACTGTGGTTTGATGGAATAAGACCTCCCTCCCCCGAAGGTTGCAGTAAACACCCCCACAAAGAAAATACTTCGTCGAATAAACAGCAGGAGGAAGTTTGGACAAAACTACAACCATATTCCCAAATATTGTTTGTAAATGTTTCTTTACATTTAAAAGGGGATATGCTATAGAGATTTGCATTGGTGTAGATCTTGGTTTATTGATACCAATTTAAGGTCAATTTTGTTATATGTATATTTCTGCTCTTGATTAATGTATTGTGGTTGTGTAGTTCTTTTAAAATATAATGTATAATTAAGAAATATAAGTTAATAGATAATCATCTATAATAGTCAAGCTTGTAGTCATGTTAGTTAGATTTTCTAGATGTATAAAGATATATTTCAGTTAATTAGGTATTCTTCAAATCTTTCAGAGACCTTCAGAACATGACATTTAAAATGTTTTAAGAACTTAGGACTTTTTATGACAATGAGACACATCTGCTCCTGGAAGCACCAATTACTTCAAGAGGAAGATGGGCATTGAAGAGGCTCTTTATGGAGTTGGATAGCCATTTGGGCAAGAAACTACTCTTGCCTGGACTGCTTGACTGGACATGCAGGAACCACATAGAAATGACTGCTGAACTTGCCTAAAGGTGAGATGATCCTTTGGCTTCGTGAAAGAGTCTGCTAGACATTCTGCAGGACACAGAAGAAAATGACTAACAAACTGCCAATATAGACAGACATGTCTTTGAAATTTCCTGCTTCATGGAAAAGTCTGCTAGACAATATGGGCCTGTAGGTTGAAGATGGATGCCCCAGCGGTACAGAAAAACTTTGGGTGACTGTCCAGGCAGTAAGATGTCTGTCAATTCTAGAGTTTGGAAGTTGCTTACAATGTGCTTCCTGTTTACTTAGGTAATATTATATCCTTCTGGAGTCTTTGATGGAGTTGAAGAATTTATAGTTATAGTTTTCCTTAGTTATGATAAAAGATAAAGTAGATATAAATATTGTAACTGTAATTCTTGTTTGATACAAAATTTTACTTTGTTAAAGTTAAAACCTTGCTTTTTATTTAAACAGAAAAGGGATGTGATGTGGGACTCCCCCCTGTGTGCTGTGATTGCCATTAATGAATAAAGAAACTGCTTTGGACCTATAGCAAAGCAGAATTTAGGTAGGCAGGGAAAGCTAGGCTGAATGCTGGGAGAAAGAAGGACAGAGTCAGAGAGACACCATGGAGCCATTGGAGACAGATGCTGGGAATTTTACCTGGTAAGCCACAGCCACCTGGTGATATACAGATTAATAGAAATGGGTTAAATTAAAATGTAAGCGCTAGCCAATAAGAAGTTAGAGCTAATAGCCCAAGCAGTGTTTTCAGATAATATAGTTTCTGTTTGATTATTTTGGGTCTAAGCTAGCTGGGTGGCCGGGAGGAACAAGTGACCCTTCCACCAACCGTACCTGCAAAGTCTGAGGCCTCAGATCATCTGAAGATCTTTAAAGTGTGTGTGTATGTGTGTGTGTGTGTGTGTGTGTGCAGGGGGTTGGAGGGATGGGATATGTGACAGGGAACAGAGGAGATTTCATATGTTTGGAAACTTGTTAAAAATTTGTGGCCCAAGTTCAAAGCTATGGTGTTCAATGTGATCTTTTCTGGGATGCTAATAAGTGCTTTCCAAATGTGTTTCTAAAGATGCAATTGTTCCTCTGCACATAGATTACAATGTAACTCAGAAATGATAAACAGAATTAAGTAGAAGTTGTGACAGACAGCTCAAACAAATTTCAGGATTGACAGTCATCATTCCCTGAACAATGAGTTAGAAAATCTCTCCTTAATGACCCTAATGAACATACGTGCTGATGAGTACTCCTGGGGAGAAAACTGAGTCTGTAGAAATGGCAATCCACAAAGCAAGGAGTTGCCTTGGTAAATTATCCTTTGCTTTACATGAGGTTTCTTTCTTACTTTGGCAGGCTTCTGCCACGTAGGCCAGGCTGGTCTCACACTCAGGATCTTTGGTCCTTTACCTTCACTAGTCCAAGAGTCATGTGCCACTAGTCCCAGCTGAAAGGCTGGCAGTGACGTCTTCTGAAGGAATGCACACGTCCAAAGCATTTCTTTAAGAGATGGCTACTAACGCAGGGCGTTGTTAGAGAGCCACAGAGCTGAAACTCCACCCTTTAGCTTCCAAATGAAACCCATTGTCACTCAACCTCATGTTCTCAGCTTATCTCATCCCAAAGCACCTGGGTTCAATCAGTTGCCTGCTCTAGACATTTCTGTCTTCCTTGACTCCCAAATCGTCTCGTCTTGCACAATTACCTGCTAATTCTATTTTCTGTGCCTCCTCCTCTTGTCTATGCTGTTGATTGAGATTATTCAGCTGTTTTGCCAGTAACTGTGACACTCTTAGAATCATATGGCAGCCCGTCTTCCTAGACTATGACTTTGAAGCTTTCTTATAATGGAGGTTATTCAGATTGGGAACCAAGGTAGAAACATTTGCGAGCTCAAGGGTAGGATTTGGAAGGAGGAAGCAGGCTAGATTTTACCAAGGACTAGCTGTGAATGCGGCTCTTCAGTGGATGTTTATGAATATGACTTATTTTATTGTTTTCATCTGAGTTTGAGACAGAAATAATATCCATTTTATCAGGGAGAAGGAAACTGGACCAGCCATGTGTTCTCTTGAACACACTTTACCTGGGCCCCTAAGCTAAGCTGAGGCAAAACTTCCACAGGTAAAAAAGATAGATAAAAGAAAAATTCAAACAAAATAATCCTAGCCAGAGAATTAAGACAGGAAGAGGAAAAACAGAGGAAAAGAGAATTAGGTGGTAAACATTAGAGATGAGAAGACAGGATCTCAGAGATGGGGGAGATAGACATCTAACTTAGGCAACTGACTGAACATAGGGACTAACGGTTGTAAAATTAGTAGATGGGGAAGTTGGACCTGGGAGCTAGGCTGAGTTATTCTCATTATACCGTTTTCTCTTCACTTTATTTCCTGACAAGGAAATTGATGCTTAAAATTTAGGTCTTTTTTAATGTCAATTCTACCCTCCAAATGCTTTTCCACTAACATATCCTTTTAACTAGTTAATGTATATGGAAAGAATTAATAGAACATGCGCTTCTAATTAGTAATAGTTCCATTAACAAAGAACGCTATTTCAGCATAAGGCATGTCAAAGTGACCGCTTGTTTTGCTTTTTAAATGCTCCCGGTTTCCTTTTTAAGATATCTTGCGTCTCTAAAAAGAGCCTTGAAGAATCTGAAAGAGGTTGTAATTCCTTAATTTTAGTGGGTTGTCAATGTTCATGGACATTTTAAACACTGGTGTTAACTCTATGAGGGCCCAACTGAAGCTGGTAGACTGGGTGTGTCCTATACTGCTGTGGTGGTGAACTCTTTTACAAAAACACCCAGGCTTATGACCACTGATGAAACCATGGGAAGTGAGAACTCACTGACAGTAGAATTCACATGGCACAATCATAGGTAAAAGTAGATACAAAAAATGGGTTAGCTTACAATAAATGTGCAAAAATGGGCTGTTTTGATACCTATACTGAGTTTAGGAGTTCAGATTAAGTGTGTCCAAGAGGTCGTGCCCACATAGAAGATTCTTGACCACTTACAAAAAGTTGAATTAGGGGGAAATTCACCTCCCCTGTCAGTCAGTTATCTGGTGAGTCTGGAGGTCTGTGTCATCTCTGTCATTCAGTTGACAGACAAAGGTGACTGAGGCCTGAAAGACATTGAATTCTGCTTCCTTTTCTGTCAGCAGAAAGAGTTAAAACTAACTCTCTTGGGTCTCTCAGTGCTCACATCCCAACACACGCTGAGTTCCAAATTTGTTCCGACAGTTCTCTCTAGCTTATAAAGAGAAAGATAATAACTCATTTCCTTCAATATTCATGAAGATGAATGTCAAACAGTGCTCAGGGTTCACATTCACTTGCTTTATGAATTGCAAGCCCAGAACTTGGGCTCTGCTGTCTTCACAGAGAAACAAACGACTTTCATGCATAATGAGGCTGGTATCTTGTGAATCCGTCTTGTATAAACAAAACCTCTAAGGTATAGCCGTCACTCTTAACTACACATTTGTTTGGATTTTCTGACGTGCAACTGCAGTTGTCTAAAGGAGGCTTTTCCTTTCACAATTCTGAAAGAGATGTTGATTTGTTATTGTTGCTTTCCTGGAGATGACTGTCTACTAGCCAAACCACAGCTGAACGGAATCACCTTAAATGATATAAATAGGTATCGTGAATGAGGCAGAATCTCAACTGCCTGTTGAAACACACCTTATTTTCTAGTTAATTTGGCTTATATGCTAATTAAGATATGAGGTTAAAATTTTATCCTATAACCTCAGAAAGAGCTAAGAACTGCCACGGCGAGGAGGGCACGCTGCAGAAACCTAAGCACTGACCTCTAAACACTTCTTCCTCTTCTGACTTTTGTTCTTCCCGTCTGGCCTCTTTGCTCGATCACTGCAGCTTTCTATCAGAGGAAAAAATGGTAAACCTCAACCCTAGGTAGCCCTGTTGAGACTGAAGAAAATTTACTCATGGGCCACAAAACTTGATCCACAAGAAAGCAGATCAGTGAATCAGAGACAAAAAGCCAGAGGTTCACAGAGCAAACAAAAGTGCCTGGATTATGGGGTCTCTTGATTTTCCTCTCTCATGCCGCCTCCTATGAACATTAGTAATAGTTTATAGTTTACCAAAGATTCCTTGGTGTCACTTTGCTGGACTAGATGCTCTCCGTGCTACTTACCAAGAGAAGCTGCTCACCCTGATTGTTTCCCACGATGGCACATGCGGTCCATGGAGAAGAGTCAGTTCCTTGAAATTGCTCTCAAGAAGCCGTGTCTGAACATTTCTCCGAGCAGAGCAGTTAAGAGTTATAAGAGCATTTGTTGAGGACTGTATAGTGTGTCATCACAACTTGACCTCACCGAATCACTGTCCCAGTCAAAGACACTAAACAAACAAACAAACAAAGCAAAACAAAACAAAACAGAGAAACCTCCTCCATGACTAAACACCTGAGAGAAATACTTAGAGAGGAAGATCTAGTCTAGCCCATGGTTGGAGAGGTTCCAGGCCATTATCTGTGGCTCCATTGGTTCTGGACCTATGGAGAGACAGAACATTCTGGATGTGGAAACGTGGGGAGAGCATTGTTCACTTTCTGGTTGAGTAGGAAGCAGAAAAAATCAGTAACAACAGGGGGACAGAATAAGAGAGCCCCTGGGGACATGTCCCCATCTCAGTAATCCCTCCAATCAGGCTCACTGTTCTACCAATTCCAATAGTCTGTTCAGAGTTTGAATGCGCCAGTGGATTAAATATTGTTTAGATCAGAATCCCCAGGCTTTAATCATCTCTCAAAATGCCCTCCAGACACTTAGAGGTGTGCATTGCTGAGCTCCAATGCAATTCTCAATCAAGTGGAGAGCCAATATTAGTTTTCTCAGTTGCTTAGTCTTTCCAATGGGTTCAGGAGAGAAGCACTATTATTGTTTTATGTCCCAGCTAGACAGCTTATGGCACCATGTAAAATCTGAGTGCCCAGAATGGTTACATCCATTTTAAAGATAGAGGAACTAGGTGAAGAAATATGATCAAATCCACACAACCAGTCAAGAGGTGGGCCCTGGATTCCAACATGGCTGACTTAAAATTCTTCCTTTCTTCTGCCATTTGGCTGTTGGTGCAGCTCTTGACTTTGAGCTCAAATCATCTGACAAGATGACGTAGATTCTTTTCCGTTTTGGTGACCTATCTTTTGGCTGAATATTTTGGCTTATAGATTCCTGGTGCATTTGGATCTGTTTTTATATTATTCTCTTGTTTTGGTGACTTTGCTTTCTCTGAGGTTAAAAGTAATAGCAATTAATTTTATCTCCTCCCTTCACTTATTATTTTTTGGCCCCAACTGTGCAAAAAAGGAGGTTCAACAGGAATCTGGCAATTCTTATCGACTAGATTCAAGTATTGGCAGAACATGCCTTCAGAGCCGAACCAAGTGACTTAAGCATGAGGACAGGATCACTGTTTCTACTGACTCTATGTCTGGCTGAAGGTGCCACGAGGCCCGTGCTACTTCAGTTTTACTTCTGTGCCACTTGGCAAAATTGGACTGCTCAATACAGTCACATGGAGTGGACAAACTAGGTGCCAAATAGATTCTGCAGAGTTAGAATTTCATTCCAGATTCCCAGGCAGTCATTACTGCCAGTCTATGCTTGGTCAAACTTTATCCAGGGATCTAGACTTTCTTCATACCTGTATCCTCAGTGTGTAGTACAGTGACAGGCATTGAGTTGACTAAAGGAATGCTTGTTGGCTGAATAAACAAATACATACATGAAACAGGTGATCTGGCACATATTGGTAGGTTCCACAGGGAGTGGGCCCACTATTGTGTGGCTTGGATACAAGCCTTTTGCATGCAAATATCTACTAGCATCTTCCAACCTTACTTCTCAAGACTTTTCCTCCCATTATTATGCACATAACTGTGTTCGAATAAGGCAGATGCTTAAGATTTTTACAAGCATTTTCACAAACTCAACTGCAAAATTTTCAGTGGATAGCAAAGATTTTTGATTTGACTTCAAGAAATAAAATCTTGGTATAAAAACATGAGTGAATAATTGCAGTATATTGTCTTGAGTGTCTCTATTAAAATACAAAAAATATTTTTATTCTTTTGATTTCCAATGTTGAGATTATTACACTACATGTTAGTTTATGACCAGACATTCTCCAATTAATTCATCTGGCATCATGAATTTGGAAGATGAAATTACATGCTTGCATATGAAGCTTACTCTTGTATATGGCAAACAGTGAGGTAGGATGAGCAGAGGCAATTATGACCCTATAATCTGCATACCTAATTTTAATATTTTTCTGCATCTCATGGAAGCTTTCAGGAGAGTGTCTGGCAAACATCATGGACTGATTCAAATCTTCCCTTTCTAGTCCCTGTTCACCTTCCTACAGGAGTCTTGGTCTTCAAAGCAATGGCCAAGAGCCTGGCAGTGAGAGGCACAGGGAAAGCAGAGATTAACTCACACATTTCCACTCAGCTCTTAGAGTATCTGCCTCAGGCACAATTATTACTGGGCATCAACTCTGTATTTGTTCTTGAAACCATAAGACTCATTTTTATTTTACTTTAGAAATAATCCAATAAAGAATAAACTTTTATTATTTTTGGTCCCAAATACTCTGCCCTTTATCCAGAGAAATAAAATGAATAACTAGACCATATATTTTTTATTTCTATGTGACACTTGGGGTGAATATTTTTATCATATTCTGACTTTTTTTTTAACATCTGAGAAATGACTCATTGCTTGCACAATGCACTGGAAATTAACTGCTGCACCAGGGAAAATTATACAAAGTAACAAGCATTTGAGATTGCGCTGGTTTATGTGAAATAGCGTTTGCCTGCATGTATGTATGTGTAGCACATGTGTGCAGAAGCCTTGGGAAGAGAGAGAGTCATCTCCCTGGGATTGGAGTTGCAGAGGTTTGTGAGCTACCTTGTGGGTACTGGGGCTTCTGGAAGAGCAGAGAGTGCTCTCGCCCTGACTACTCTTGTTTTCCTGCCGGAGGATCTGCTTTTCTCTTGGCCTAAGACAGGTCCCATTGGGCTGAGGGAAGATGGGGAAAAATGGAGGGATCAAAGATTCAGACAGCCCAAATCGATCTGTATTAAAAAGGACTACAGAGGAATGTGTATGCAGACAGGGCAGAAGATTGATGTGTAGAAGCAAGAAAGTGAAGAGACTCAGATGGGGGCCGGATGGAAAGAGTGTGATGAGTATATGCTAAGAGACACAGGCAGCCCAGTTCTCCACTGGTTTCTATGTCAACACAGAGGGGGCAGCCTTAGTAAGGATGTGGCTGTTCCCACAAGAATGAAATGCGCTCTTCATGACCGTTGTCATGTATGTCTTCTATGTAGTACATCTTTGCATTCATTCTCATCTTTCCCATCATGACATGAACAAAAGAGTTAGACATGCTTTTATAACACATGGTTTTAGTGAGGATGGGATTTTAATTTCATAGACTGAAGTGTTCCTCAGAAACTCTCTGTATATATGCACATATACATATGTACACACACACACACACATATGGGTGCATTGCCTACATGCATGTTTGTTCACCATTTGTGCGACTGGTACCTGAAGAGGCGACAAGAAAACATTGGATCCCCAGAAGCTCCAGCTTCTCAGAAACTATTAAGTATAATTTCTCCTTTAATATATTTATAGATTCACAAAATTTTATAAGTTGACAAGGCTCCACTGGGAAAATCAACCAAGTCAGCTCTGCACTGAGTACTATTCCACAAGGTTAATATGATTTGGACACATGCCAGTGTGGATTTATTTTTCTTTTTCCATCTTTAGAAGAGACTCTATATCCTCTGCTTTGCTTCTCGGAAAGCCTGCCCTTATTTCAGGGTCAGAGCACTCTCTCTTCATCACCAGTCAGGATTTTTGTCTTAGTTATGTCTCTCTTGCTGTGATAAAGCTCATACCAAAAGCATCTTGGAGAGAGGAGGGCTTTTTCAGTCTTACATTTCCAAGTAACAGTCCATCGCTGAGGGAAGTCAGGACAGGGGCTGAAGGCAGGAACTGAAGCAGGAACCATAGAGGAACTGCCTACAGGTTTGCTCTGTCTGCTTTCTTAGAGAACCAGGACCACCAGCCCAGTGGTGGCGCCATCCATGCTGAGCCTGATCGTCCACATCAATCACTAATTAAGAGAACATGCCATAGACTTGTCCACAGGTCAATCCGGTGGGGCACACCCTCAATTGAGGTTCCTTCTTCTCAATGATTCTAGCCTGTGTTAAGCTTTGACATAAACTAACCAGAACAAATTTTTAAACATAGATGTTTTTGCACTTTTTGTTGCCTGACATTTTTCCCGTAGTTTTCTATGTGGTGACGTAACGTTTGTCTAGTGTATAACAGAGGGTTTGTATATAGCAGAATCAATGTCTGTGGACTAGTGGCAGTCTCTGCTTGTACGGACAGTAAGTATGACGACTGTGTGTGTGTGTGTGTGTGTGTGTGTGTGTGTGTGTGTGTGAAGTTGGTGAAGCTTATCTTTATTTCCCAATTACTAACTCAAAACACTAATTTAGGTGCCACTATAAGTTTTTTTTTTTTTTTAAAGAAAAGTCCATTGTGGTTTGAATGTGAAATGTCTCCCCATAGAAACATGTGCTTAAACGTCTAGTTCCAGCAGATAGTGTTGTTTGGGGAGGGTGTGGGGTCTTTAGGAGGAAGGGCTCAGGTGGAGAGAGTGGGTCACTGGAGTATGGAGGGTTGAGGCTTGAGGTTTATAGTTTGGTCCTGCAGCCATTAGACCTCTTTGCTTCCTGAATGCTGATGGGTATAGGCAACCTCCACACTCTCAGCTGCACAGATGTCAGCCACGCCCACTCCACGCACTCTCAGCTGCACAGATGTCAGCCACGCCCACTCCATGCACTCTCAGCTGCACAGATGTCAGCCACGCCCACTCCATGCACTCTCAGCTGCACAAATGTGAACTATTCTCATTCTATGTCTTATCTCCACAACAGACTGTCCCCTCTCAGAGATTCACCTGCCTCTTCTTCCTAAGTGCTGGCATTAAAGGTATACTCCACCATAGTTGGCTATGACTCTTGAAATGCTTAAGGTCTGAAGAAGACTTTATTTAAAGTATAAATTTAATAAACACATGGACTCTGGGTAAATTAGTGTACTTTGGGATTTCAGTATTTTACTTTTTATTTCAAAGTTTTTCTCCCTTTTAATCTTTTTATTTTGATCGGAGGAAAATAGCTTGACTGATCCTTGAGAGTTACAACAGTTCCTTACTAGACTAGGATGAAAGTTCAGATGCTAGGGCAGGTCCAGGAAAAGATATGCCACACACTCTCATCTGTGGTGGGCAGTCAGTATACTCTCAGCTCTTTACTTGACCTGAGAGGTGTTGAGGATATGAAGACTATAATCAGGTCCTTGGAGTCTCAGGTGAAGTGAAGAGGAGTGCCTGACTGGAGAAATGGAAGAATTATAAACAGGAAAAACATCTCTCTGAACATCTCTTCCTTCCTACTTCCTCCATCTGTTTGTCTCTTTCTCTTTCCCTTCATCCCCCTTATTGATTTTTCTTTTCTTTCCACAATTTGTCTTTTCTTGTATACAGATCAGTTACAGTGGTAAAGTGTGATAAGGTGGATCATTGATAGGGTATCAGAGACTGGGAAGGCCTAGGAGTGGTTAGGGTGTGTGTGTGGGGGGGTGGGCATGTGACAAAGTAGGTAGCTTGATCTTCTCTGGTAGAAGGTTGAACTATATCCAGTTTCTTTATTTCCGCTCATTTCTCTTTTATGGAAGATGATCTTATTAGTTAACCCATATGCCACTGTCACCAAATAGCAAGCAGACACAAACTATGGGGGGTAAGGTTTTCTTTTTCCCTCCACTACTTCAGAGGGTTGCAGCCCATCGTGGAGGAGCGCATGGTGGTAGGAACACATGGAGGAGGATTCTCGGATTGTAGAGTAGGTCAATAGGAAGAGAAAATGGCCAGGGCCAGAGCCAGGCTATCACCTCCTAAGACCTTCTCCTAGTGATGCTTTTGGTTAGGTCCTGTCCAGTTTCTCAGCTTCCCAGAGTGATGCCACTAATAGGGGAGCAAGCATTCGGAACACAAGCCATTGAAGGACATTGAAGGTTCAAGCAAGAGCACTGTTGTTATGAATACGCCTTTCCTCATTGGAAAGATGGGTAGGACCACAGTGGAACTCAGACTAAAAGTGGGTGTGTTGGCTGTCATACAAACCTATTCAAAGGGCAGGAAAAACCCAAGGCACAAAGTCATCTCAACCCAAGGTAAGACTGATCAATCTCCCAGAAGAGAGGGAGGAGTCCTGTCTGTGGTGCTGAAGGAAGTGTCTCCTTGGTGTCAGACCAGTCGATGGGCTTGGAGTTGAGGCTCAGGATTCCAGCTCTTGGCCATGCGGCAAGTGGAAAGGTTTGCTGGATTTATCGGATAGCCCGATTGAACAGGAGAACCCCAGAAAGCTGTCTTAGTCTGCTTAGCCCCACTCTTACAGTATTTGCTTTTTGGAAGTAAATAGAGGAACAAGAGGTGTAGTTTTGGTACACATATCTGGTTTGTTTTGTAGTAAAGAATAGTTCTGTGTAGCATTATGCTAGAAGGACTAAAGGGATTAATAAAATATTCTTCCTTGGATGTAGCAGAAGTTTGTAACACTTTAAATTACAGTCAAGAATACAAACAGGCATGTTTTTTATAAGACAACACTATATGAAATACACAGTGCAAAATGTACTTGGATTAATCTGTGTTTTACCTCTGAAGATGCTAAATGATGTATCAATTTTATCATGCACCCCAAAATTATGGTTAATCATAAAAAGGTCACACGCTCCATTACCTTACAAGGGAAGTTTTATTTTGACTATAAGACATTTCCAAGCTTCGAGAATGATTGGTGGAAGGTGTAGTCTTCTGTATTGCAGAGGGCTTCTGGCTAGAATTATTGTTCCCATCAACAAGAATGCAAGTGGAATAATTTTGCTTCAACAGTCATATCCTAAGGACAAATGGGTCACTGTTAAAACCAAAACGCAAAGTTATAGTAGCTCCTATCTTTGCATCCCTTGTGGATGACCTCACTTGTTTTTCTCAGGACTTGTTTCTCGGAAACCACTGAATTAAGATACACTGATCACAGTAATCAGGTAATGAGGCGATTGATTATGCCCCTGCGGACTTTCACTATAAAAGTACCCTCAGCACAGAGGCTATATGTTGTCCATCTTTCTAAATTGAAATATTATACAGAGGGCCACATGATTAGATAGATGTAGCAAGTAATTTGGTGGCAAGGACAAAAGACCAGCAGCAATGAGCTTCTGTAGCAAAACCGCAGTGCAATCATGATGAAAACAGTGTTCTGAGAAGCTGTCAGGGGTATATTCGAGTTAGGATAGCTCCCCAAGTTGAAAGCAATGGAAAGATTGTGAATGTTTACTTAAAGTAGTTGTTCTGATCTGGTAATCCTGAACAATTGGCAAAAATGACAGTTTATGCTTTGGCTCATAAAAAGGAGACTCGACTCCAGGAGGTTACAGATGTCCTCACAGTAATGTAACTCTCTGAAACCTGCTCATTTCTAATACCCATGGAAGTTCTTTTAGTTCTGAATTTTTCATGCCAGGTTTATGCCGACATTAACTGATGTTTATCGCACCTTTCTTGAGAAAGTTTGGTTGAGAAGCCGTGTCACACTGGACAGATTTGGCTGGCAGATCTGTGTAGGATCCACAGGTGTCAATATACACTATATCTCATGTTTGTGTCATAGAACATTGTTCCCAGGAAATGACATGGTTGTGCTGCATTGAAATCAGAGCAGATGTGACAATTGGCACAAGGTCACGTCGTAGTAACATTTAAATGTTGTCTTTTACCTGAGGTTTTGGTGTGAGGCTTGCTAGCTTTGTTAGGACTCCCTAGAAAAATTTGTTTTGTAGTATGCACAATATTTGCAGGGTAGATAGGCAGCCTGATGCTATAGGTATTGTCATGTGAGTGTGAAACCACTGCTGGTAGGGATTCCTTCTCCTTTGGCCTGTATTTTTCTTGGGACTTTCAGCCCACTCACACAGAGGACAGTCAGTTCAGTGCACTAATTTTAATGCTGATCGCATCTAAAGATAAGATTAAAGTGGCATGTACATGTGTTTGAGCAAACGCCAGGCTATGGATGCCTAGATAATTTGACCCACAGCATCAATCACACTACCCCTGGAAGGTGAAATTAGAGTAGAGGTGTAGGAGTGAGGGGAAGGGGCAGAGTACCAATGGCGAGGGATGAAGGTTGTGAATCATCTCACTCTTACTTGCCCTTGAAGGTGGTTTCCAGAGACCTCCAACACAGCCCACTCATCACTTGCTATACTCAGGTTGTCCAGATGGTGGTAAGCGCCTTTCCTTTTCATCCTTTACCATTTTTACAGAAGGCAACGTCCACCTCATGTTGCTTGTTGAATCAATGAATGTGTTGCCGTTCCTTTTGTTCATTTTTTAGACATCTGCAGATCTCTGATCTAAGCACTTGTTCCTGACTCTCCCCCCAGGGATCGTCTCTGCTTCTCTGTTGCCTTCTATTGCTATGATAACACAATGACCAGAAGAAACTCGGGGATGAAAGGGTTTATTTCAGCTGACAGCTTAGTCATCATGAAGGGACATCAACTCAGGAACTCAAGGCCGGAACCGAAGCAGAGGGGAGAGAGGAATGCTGCTTTCTGGCCTGGTTGGTCTGTGTTCTTCTCCAACCTCAGACCATCTGCTAAGGGCTGGCACCGCCCATAGTGGACGGGCCCTCTTACACCAGTTGTTAATCAAGAAAATGCAGGTAAGCTTAAAGGCCAGTCTGACAGAGGCGATTTCTCAACTAACAGTCTTCTTCCCAGGTGACTATAGTTTGTATCAAGTCAACAGAAACCGTAACAACAAACAACAGTGAACTATCCGGCATATTCTATGACTCCCAACACCTTGTTCTTCAGAACTTACCTCTCTTTAAAGCTTCAGACCTAACATGAATTGAACTTTTTTTTCTTTCTTTCTTTTTTCTTTTTCTTTCTTTTTTTTTTATTTTGAGACAAGGTTTTGTTGTGTAGTTTTGGTGCCTATATTGGAACTAGCTCTTATAGACCAGGCTGGCCTCAAACTCACAGAGATCCGCCTGACTCTGCCACCTGAGTGCTGGGGTTAAAGGCGTGTGTCACCACCACCCGGCATGAATTGCATTTTCTATTGCTTACTGTATGCCCTAAACAATTCTTTCAAATTCAACATGTCTGACACGAACTTAATCTCCCTCAAGTCAGAAGGTCCTTTTCCTTTGTTGTGTATCTGACAGTTCAGGATCCCACCTGTGCTTTTATGAACTCAGCCTAGATCTTTTTAAAATCATCATCCTTGCCTCCCATACCCAGTGAGCCACATTCATTTGGCCTTTTTAAGACCTCTCAACTCATTCTGTCTTTGTAGTCCCCTGCATACTGCCCTACTTTGTAATTGGATCTCTACTGAAGTGCGTCTTAAAATACCCCCAGCCATGTCGTTCTTCACCTAAAGTGCCCATCAGAGATGTGTGGGGAGAGAGGAGTCTACCTCTTAGAGTCTCTGCGTGTTCCCACAGAGCCCAGCCTCTCAGGGTGAGGCCTGACATTTTGTTGTATTATATAGATGGAGGTGCTTTGCACTTGATTTAGTTATGACCTAATTGGGCTTGGTGAGAGCTATTTAATATTCTGGAAGAAATTCCTTCAGGTCTTTTCTTTCCCATAATGAATTCTTTAAGGGCAACATTCCAAATCAAGGTCAGCTCACAAAGGGATCAGTGGCCTTATGGTACCGGATAGAGCTTCAATGCCAATCTTATTCAGAGTTAAAAAGTTTTTGCTTCATGTAAAAACTAATTAAACTATATATCATTAAAAATTACACTACATAAAGTACAAAGAATTCTAGTGACATTTGCTCCCACAGTAGAACACAAAGACACCATGAATACCTGCTGTGGTGGTCCTGAGGCACTTGGTATACCAGATAGCATTTCTAGCCCACCAGAGAGCTGTCCTTAGCCCTGTGGTGTGCAATCCTTTGTCTGCTTTTCTCATTTTTAAGGCTATTATACTCATACATGCAGTATATTTAGCCTGTGCCAAACATCAAGTCTTCAGAGTGACTGGCAATGTGAAAATGTGTGGTTTTGCCTAGCTGAGTCTAGAGCTAGCCACAGCCCCTTCCTTGTTGCCCAATGGAAAGAGATTTGGCTTTGGTAAGGGGCTTTCCTTTTCTTTTTAAAATATTTGAAAATAGAAACTTAAGAGTAGGTAAGAGGCATTTTTTGTTTCTGGATTTTTTTTTTCTTTTTACAAAGGGAGACAAGATTCTGAGCAGCAGAGTGAAGTTAGGTTCCTTGCTACAGGATTTGGTTTTGAGCAAGTAAGGCACAGAGGGACCAGAAGGTCTGTGTCATCTTCAATAAAGACTTGGTAGTCTCTAGGTGAGATGAGGGAACAGTAGGCCACCATGCTTGCCCTTACTGTGGGACACCCTCCAGCACATTCCAAATGTACTAGATTTGCATAATTGCTGCCACCTATCCTTTCGAGACTGTGTCGCATGCAGTATGGAGGATCTCTAGTGCTTTATATAAGCCCAGTATGAATTTGCTTCTGTGTGATAATGATTAGAAAAAAAACGTATGTGCAGAAGGCTTTGCCTTCCCCATTTGATTGACAGTTTCAGAACTTGCAGTTTCTCAGGGTTTATGATGTCCTTTAAAATTATTATTATTATTAGTGTGTGTATTGTGTGTGGTGTGGCATGTGACATGACATGCATGTGGACTTCAGAGGAGCATTTTATGGAGCCAATTATTTCCTGAACGCTTTACATTGGTTCTGAGGATTGAAGTGAGGTTACCAGCTTTTGGGCAGAAAGCGCCTTTACCTGCTAGGCCACCTCACCAGCCCTAGGTAGGACTTCTGTTCTCATAATACACCCAAAGCTAGGATAGAATTCTCTCTCTCTCTTGCTCTCTCTGATACACACAAAGGCAGCAGTATTTACACTGGATTTTAAACCCTTCTCTAAATATCCCAGTAAGAGAACGACATGGCTGGGGGTGCTCTCTACTGAAGATGCTTGGAAAGAAGATGAAGTAGATGAGAATGGAAAAAATGTGAGCATCTATAGCAGCCACATAATTTAATCTTTATTATGAATCTTCACTACTAACAGAATGAGACTGTTTTCTATTGGTTGAATTTTGGCAGCCATCCTTTTACATCTTGTTCTGTTGATAATCTACTGAGAATGCTAATCTCTCTGAGGATACTAATTAGAATAATAATTAACACTTATAACAAAGCTCTTCCACTCCCTGGACCATGCTTCTCTTCTGTGCAACCTCTTTCCTCAGATGCCTGCGTGGCTTTGATCTTTATGTGTGGGGCGGGGCTCCGAGCTGATGCTGTGGTAAGGGACTGTGCCTCCCGCATGATTGTGGAGGATCCCTCTGCTTTTCACTTCCTCTCAGGGAGAAGCTTTTAGGCTTGTATATAAATCTTGATGTCTGTAGGTTTTCTAATTAGTCAGCTTATGCTTTTATCTTTTAATCCTTTCCTCCTTGCTTTCCTTGGGTTGACTTTATACTTCCAACCTGGCTTTGGCATTTCACTGTTTACTCTGACTCCCAGGGAAGAGTGATGATTTTGAACTTTTTTTTCCCTCTGGTACATCCATTTTTCTCAAAGTCCGGATTGGAAATTATTAACACCACTGAAAGTAGCAATTTACTGCAAAATGTAGACTTTCCAAGCATAGTAATGACTAGAGAGTACCTCAAAGTGGTGATGGAGAAAGTGGGAGAGGCAGGTTGGGGCTGTGTCCAGTTCTTGAAGTGCTTGGTTGGGCTCCTCACTCTGTCTCTATGGATTATTTTGGTCCTGGGTCTGTTTGTTTAATTGAGGTTGAGGGGTGCTGCCCAGTCATGTATCAGTTTGAATACAGGGTGGGATGGGGACAGACAGTCTCTTTGGTTCCTTGTGGGACACCAGAACTTCCACCGCAGTGCCTAGCAGTAGGGAATTCAGTCTTGCTTTGTCTGAAAACTTGCTAGTGTTTTCTAAGACAGAAAGACCCCCACTCTCCATTTCCAATGAATGGCTCCTCTCTAGAATACCTTAGTTTACTTTCATTTGGTGCCAGAGAAATATGAGAATGTTTTTTCTCTGTCTATATTGGCTTTGTTTCCAAACCTATTATATTGGTTTAAGCCTTGAATGCTAGGGAGAAAGCTTTAGAAATGGGGAACGTGTAGGGAATGTCCACCCTGTGGGACACCCTCAAAGTGGGAGTTCAGCTGTCAATCTTTGTTAAACTTTCTCCCCAAATGACCCTCACTCCCAAAGTGGAAGAGTGACTGTGTTACATGCTACCCTTTGTCAGTGGAGCACAATGCAGCCAACACAACATCTGTGGGTGTTTCAGAATATCCAACCCTTCCGTTTTCACAGACAATGTTAATGAGGGTTCCTCAGGTCATTCCTTGTCTCTCTGGGGTCACACTGAAGAGGAAGGAAAACTACAAGTTCTTTAATGTAAGCATGTTAGTTTTCATTTGGCCGTTTGAACCAATAAAGGTAATAATGGATTAATTGGGGTAGAGCTTAAGAGATGGGGGTGCTGAGCGGGGAAAGGAGACTGACAGAGCGTGCCTCCTGGATGCCAAGTGCTGTTCTATGGTTTCATAAATGCTTGTGAGATATCTCAGTTGCTCTAACAGGCAGAAAGCAGGCAGGCTGGTGGCATCATGCCATGGTTCTTCTCTCTTTATCGTGTGATGGTGTAGCACTCTTCCATGTGACTGTTGGGCTGTGTGAGTCGAATGTAAACACATATGATGCAAGCAAGGACTTGAAAAGAGAAGGTTCTCTTTTTAAAAATAAGCATATAGAAGTATTTTATTTACGTGTGTGTATGTGCATATGAATCGGTACATGTCAGTACCTAAAATGACCAGTAGGGGGAGTTGGAGCTCCTGTGTTGGAGCTACCCAATCCAGATGCTGGGAACTGAACTCTAGTCCTATGGAAGAGTAGTATGCTAGTATGCCATCTCTCCAGCTGCAGAATGTTCTCTTTTAACATCTTTGTTGTACAATCTCAAGCTACCTAGCTGTAGGATAGAGACTCATGAATCAGAACAAAATCCCCTGAGTTATACAACCTAAGCCTATCCGACTTCAGGCAACAGAAAGCCAGACCTCAGCAGAGACAGCTCACATGCGTGAGCGGTCATGTTGCAGGCACACGTATGCATATCGAAGCTATGCTGACCCCCATGTGTTAAGCTGACTGAATCCTGAGCCAAGTCAGTGTTGGTTGTCTGACCCCGAAGTGCGTGGTTATTTGCTATGCAACAGTGGTGTTTCAAAACTACTAAGTTTATATATTTAATCATCTTTTGCAGTTGAAGTTAAGGCTTTAAAAGATTTGTTAGTATATCTAAGGCCAGATAAGTAAATGACCATGCTGAGATGCAGCCAAGGCCTTCTGATCTCCTTGAATTACATCATATGTCAATTACAGCCTATAAAATGGACACCAGTTTTATTAGTGTATTTATATGACAGAGTCTTGCTGTGTAATCTAGGCTGGTCTGGAGCTCATGGCTTTCCTATCTTAACCCAGAGGTGTTTACCACCACGCCTGGATTTTTTCCTGTATGTATATGCATGTGCACACACATGTATGCACTCATGTGTGCATGCCCATGTGTGCATATGCTGCTTAAAACAAGGCTTTGTGCTACATAAACATTACCGCTGAACTACATCCTCAACCCAAGATAATCTGTAAAGCAATAAGCATGGCTACCCTTGCCTCCAATGCTGCTTCTTTAAAAATACAGCCAGATAGGAGAAGAAGAATAGATGTAGATGCTCTTGGAGGTGAGCAAAGTGATTAAAAACTTGGTGTGTGTCTTCCATTTACTAAATTTGTGTCTCCTTTCACTTATTTTAAACTGAAATTGCTCCTCACTCAAGAGTTCATGCCCTTCCATTTCCATGGTTTAAGTCACAAAAACTGCATGGAAACATAAAAAGAACTCTTACCTTACTTAGGAGAAGGAAATAAGATATTATGTGGGCTTTCTCTGTTGGCGTCAATGAGCAGATTAAGCATAAGTAGACACTGAGCATATCTCTATTTCCCCGACACAAAAATCGTGCGCTTGACCACTTTTTTATGTTTTAGTACATTTTTGTCAACAATCTTTTATTATATATAAAAACCCTATCTCTATTGCTTATAGAAGTTTTAAAGTCATTTCACAGCTGAGTGAAACCCTAAACAGAGCTATCTTGGTGTAATGAAGCAGAGAGCGATCGCATCTTAACAAGACTGGTATATGGTGACAAACAGCTCATAAAAACCCCATCTGCTACAAACGCCTCTATTTTACTTGCCTTAGCATCTAAATAGTACATTTCCTATTGCTTTTCAGAAACAACAGAGGGAAATAAAAAGCCTTCCCCACCATCAAACCCTCCTCTGACGAGCAAAGCCCTTGGTTGCTAATGCGCTGATGAAGTCCCTCCCAGGACCACCCGCGTCTGGCGGACCTTCTGAGTATATGTGGATTTTGGGCTACCCCTTTCTCCCTTCCAAGAGGGCCACACAGTAATGTGACAGCATTTCTGATGTAGCATCAAAGAATGGTCCATGTTCTGCTAGGTTTAGCTTAGAGCTTGTTTAGTAGAAACAAAACACAAGCCCAGAGTTGGAATCCTTGGCTCTATGAAGAGTTGGTTAGCATGTTCTGTTGGAGAAGGGCCGTTGCTGACATCTTCCACTTTTGGTTTTATATGATTCTGTGCATATATATCTATTTTCTTTGCATGGCTTCTTCAAAGTGTTTTTTATTCATCACTAATTTAATGTATATAATGGCCAAAAACCTTTTGATTGGAAACAGTTAAGTTCACATGGCTTGATAAAATTATGAACTGAAATTTTCAATATTTTATGTCTAAAACCAGATCATTCACTTTTTTTGTGGATTGTTTTGTGTGTCTGTGTATGTAGCGTGTGCATGCATGTGTGTGTGTGTGTGTGTGTGTGTGCAAGCCAGAGATCAATGCTGGGTAAACTTCCTCAACCTCTGTCCTCCTTGCTTTGTGAGATGGAATTTGGAGCTCACTGAGGCTGAGGCTGCCTGTTGAGTACCAGGGAGTCTCCTGTTGCTTCTGCTCCCTCATCTCCCCGGTGCCGGAATTACAGACACACACTGCCATACCTGGCTGTTCTGTGGATGCTGAGAACCCAGCCAGACTCAGGTCCTCCTGCTTGCACGGCACACGCTTCACCTTTTAGTCACCTCCTCAACTCTGACGTCACTATCTTTTACAGAAAATCAATGGGCAAGAACATTGGACAACTTTTCAAAACGCCACATATCTACAGGCAACCTAGTACCAGTTTTAAAGCTCACACATAATCTTTTGTGAAAAAAATAATGTAACTTCTTCCATTAGGATCTAAAAATCCATTACTTCTTGGCTTATTTTGTTTTTAGGATATGGGGAATTTTCTTGCAAAGAGACAATAAAAACTGACATTTAAGTAATTTAACCTTCAAGTTAAATATTAGGAAATTTTCTGGCCTTTTGAAGAGGCCCTTAAAGAATCCGTTGTGACTCAGCTTCTGCATCCATACTACCTCCATACCAGGCAGACCTTTACCATAGAGGATATGGTCTTGTATGATGACGTTATCCTTAAAGGAGCTCTGTGAGGCGGTACCATGACACCTTCGTAGCACAGAAGGGATGTGTGCTAACAAGAGGTTGACGTTGCACAGCACTGGTCAAGTTTTATTCTAGAGCTTTCTATGGAGTTGTATTGGCTCATACAGTATGGGGGGGTACATACCAGAGAGGGGGGCTGGACTATGAGTCAGTGCTTGGTTTTATTCTGCAGTAGCTGTGTACCTCTGGGCATGGTATGCTGATGGGAAGGTGGGACTGAACCTAGATCTTGTGACTCTGTGATCTGCATGCACATTATACTGTGAAAGCATATGTACAGGGCATAGGAAATCAATGAAGTGTGCTATGTCTGTCAGCTAAAGCACTCTGATTCTCTGCTTGCTTGAAATATTTAAATGTTGCTTTAATGTTTGGACATTCAGGTAGTTCATCATTTTCTGCTAAGGAACGTTTAGACTGTTTCTGATATTTTGGCTATTCTGAATAAAGATGCTTAAGAGCATTTGTTGTAGAAATTTTTGGGCTTATGTGCACGCATTTCCCTTAGGATTATAAACAGATGTGATGTTTATTCGGCCAACAAGACCCAAGTGACTACTGTGTGTCCTGCATTGTTTAAGTTCAGCAGTAAAATGGCAAATGAACTTGAACTATATCTGATCTCACGAAGTTATCCAAAGTTAGAGACAGCTGATTGACAAGCATTGTGAAGGAGAGAGCCAGGGGACTATGACAAAGAGTGGATGACGGTGAAGAGGTCATTAATAAGGAGGATCATTAATAATGAGTTTTTTTTTTCAACACAAAGGGTCTTCTGAGGACATGGAACTGAGACCACTCCCCAAAATGATGGGGGAACTAGTCACATGAATGGTACAATACAAGCAAAGGAAATGGCACAGTGAAATACAGTAGTGTATAAGCAATCTTTACTAGTGCTCTATAAAAAAAGCCAAGCAGGGGGGCTGGAGAGATGGCTCAGAGGTTAAGAGCACTGGCTGTTCTTCCAGAGGTCCTGAGTTCAATTCCCAACAACCACATGGTGGCTAACAACCATCTGTAATGAGATCTGGCACCCTCTTTTGGTGTGTGGGCAAACATGGAGGCAGAATGTTGTATACTTAATAAATAAATAAATCTAAAAAATAAAAAATAAAGCCAAGCAGGGAGGGTCGTTAGATACCACGCAGCTCATGCCTTTTCCCTGAGTGCAGCGGGGCCAGGGAAACAATAAGACTCTGGCTTTCCTTCATTGTGCCCTAGCAGCCATCACTGGGAATGGGTTTAATCACTGCTAGGTGCCAGGTGCAGCAGTAACCACGCTGCTTCACTTTTACTCTTGCAGGACCGTGTGGTAAAACCATCATCCTGCCTAGTTTTACGTCACAGGAGAATAAAGCTTGAGCAGGCTCAGTGCTTCGTCCCTAGCTGTGGAAAACGATTGAGTTTGAATTCGACCCCAGTTCTGTTGAACCCCAGAGTCATGTGACCATGTTTTTATGCATTTTCTAATCTTTGGAGGTTGTTTTGTACATGACTAAGCAAAACTGTATCCGGAAATGCTTTTTATTCTAATAAAATTTTAAATTGAGTGCTCAGAATTTTAAATCAAGTAACAACTGAGAGGAGAAGGGAATATAAAATGCAGACTCATTAAAATGACATTTAAGGGACAGGTTTTGGTTCCTAAACAGTCAAAAGAAGCTAAGCTATAAAATATGAGCATATTGATTCTCAGTGCGTGGTCCATTATTGATGCCGAGTATTGCGTTATCCTTGTGACAATACTTAGCTGGTAACTTGTAAAATAAATGTTATGTACTCTAGAAAAGAGACAAAACGGTTAGGCGACCACAGTCTGAATACAGATGGGAAGAGGGGTAGAGGTGACAGTGCTCATTAAAAATAACGAGAAGGGCCAAAAGACAGTTCCCCAAGGGCTGCCCCTTACCAGTCTGTGTTCAGTAATTCCACATGCAATTGTTTCTTGTTTTCATTAGATAAGTAAGAAGGGGGCTGTATCCTGGCCAACAGTTCTGGTGTCTATTAAATATTTCTTCTTCAGTAAGAGCCTTTTGTTGCTCTTGTGGCCCTCAGCTACTCAAGTGTTATCTTGGAGAAAGGAACCGACAGGTTGGACTTTCCTGAGACTCCACTCCAGTTCTCTGAAGTAGAAAGTTTCTTAGGCTGGGGATGTTAAAAATAAGACACATGTCAATACCCACAGTCCCTGAGGACATTCACGTAGCAAGAACACAGGCTGCTTCACACTGTGTTTGTGGGAACCTGTGTGATATGTCTTGCCAGATTTTCTTCCTAGTCCCTTTTCATCCTCCTCCTACCTTTTCGGTATGTGAAGGCATATCATTTTAATTTCCTTTGTAACGAACACAAGCCCCTTCGATATTAAAACCATTCTTTCTAGGAAGCAAGTAAAATGAGAATTCTCTTCAAATTCCCTTCTTCTGTCTGCTGTCACCTTCATTCTCTCCTCTGACTCCCATCCGTTTGCCATTTGGGATGACAGCTCTGGAGATGCTCGTTTCAGATGCCGTCGTTCTTTACGTTTACGGGGTTCTCTGGTGGCATAAAGATAAAGACAGCCACAGTTCACATTCTACAGCTCGCGCCTAGTGTGTTAGAGGTGAAAGGAGCCAAGCAGCACGTTGGCATCTCTTGCCATGGTCTCATTATACCGCACTACCCTTAAGCTCTGTTGCTGCCAAACTCACACAAGCAAGGCAGAGAAATATTAAAGTAGGTAAAATGGGCTAATTTTATAGGATCCTAGATGGGGCTTCTTGAATTTACAAAGGAAAAGGGTTTGCAATGGTAGCAGTGACCATGTAAAGCAACAGCAGGCGTTTCAGGTATAAGGGAGGAGATGAACACAAGACCACACCGCGTTAATAAAAATCAGCGTCTGCCTTTGGCGTTTCTCTTCCGGAGATGAAAGAGTACTGAGTGAGGAGAAACGTTCTGGCATGCATAATAAATAAGGTGTGCAGTGTGGGCTAAATTCTCATTCTCTCAAGTCTTAGGGACTTCAGGGCCTCTGGATGTTCACTTAGGGTGAGGTAGATACAAACGGATCATGCTAAGACCACCAGAAGGATGTTCAGAAAGACTTGTGTTGAGCTTAAGGAATGGCCTACAAACAAACCGGCCTTCCTAGGTGTGTTGAATAGCTTTAGACTAGAGTGAATTAAATAAGCAGATGGTAATATAGTCTTTTTATTTCCCTTCCTTATCTCTTGATGGTCCAGGTAAGGCTTTTTGCTAATCGCCCCGTTACTTGCAAAGGAGTACACTATAGCTTTTCCTTCTTTTCCCCTTGCTACTCTCATTCTTTCAAGAGTAAGGGGATGGATTAAGAGCACGTGCAGGATTGAAGTGTGGATGGCTCTAACAAGAATGCAGAACGAGGGTGGTGCTACTTCCTGGAGGAACCGTAAGCAGTGGGCAAACTTCATACACGTGCACACACACACACACACACACACACACACTGAGAGAGAGAGAGAGACAGACAGACAGAGAGAGAGAGAGAGAGAGAGAGAGAGAGAGAGAGAGAGAGAGAACATGGCACAGTGCATCAGGAACAGCTGGTAAGTGCCACATGATATTTAGCCTGGATGGTAAAGCTGACGAACACATTACATTCAGCTTCTATTTCCTTCCCGCGGCTGCTGCAGGAACCATCCTAGGGCCATGTGATGCCATGTGAGCAATGCTGCCTGAGGACAGAGACAGTGGGCACCATGAGAACCAGGCTGAGATTGTTTGGATGTGAGCCACAAAGATTGTTCTGGGTCAAAAGAGAAATATTAGTTGGGAGGTTGTGGAGGAATAGAATACTAAAAGAATTAGGTTCAGAGTAGAAACAGGACCGAGGGTGCTCCAGGCATCTGTGCAGCAGTAATTATGTTTGGACCAGATACAGTGTGCTGTTAGTGGTTCGGTGGGCGAGTTCCAGGAGGGACACTTGACTAAATCACCGTGGTCATGTTTTCCCGTTCCCCTGCTGTCGTGAGTACCAAAGAACTGTTGCGCGATGAGGAGAGGAATTTCATGCCCATCAGCTCATAGAAGTAATTGTCCATTGTGTGGTGTGATATGCTCTTGATTCTCTGCCTTATTTACTATGCCTTTTAGTTTGTAGTCAATGCAGTCTGTGAGGGGAAAGAGGATTTGGACAGATAATGAAAGTCATTGCCATCACGGCAGGGTACACAGCCTACTGTGATGTAAGTATCTTGCATTGGCATCGGACGTGAACAATGTTGAATTTTAACCCACAGGAGGCGCTGTTGTCTGAACTGTTTTGCCCCTTTGGAAATCTATCTTAGCTGCAATGTTAGGTAGGGTTCTCTAGAGGAGCAGAACTGTTGGAAAAGTGTCAGTGGCCATGTGCCTGCTGGAGACATTGGGGTCCTAGCAGATGCTCGTTCGAGAAGCTGGGTGAGTTGGCAGCATGAACTTAATATCGACATCGCTGAAACTTCCTGGAGAGTTGCCGGCACTGAGCTTGTCTTGGAGGGCTGGAAAGGCTGGACTCTGATGTAGGTGGAGTCTGGCAGCGGCCAGGTAAATGGTGTCTCAGAAAGATGCGTCTGACACGACGTTTCCTGGGCTTTCTTTTTCATCGGGGCCACTGATGGAATTTGCCATACACATTGAGGGGCCGCTCTGCTGGAGGGAGGTTAAGGCCAAAGGACTTGTAGATGGAACAAGGAGCGATTAGCTGTTCCCTGTCAGAGACTTGCTTGGCAAGACCAACAATGGACTGGCACCAGGATGGGGTTGGGGGGTAAGGCCGGGGCCTGGGGCTTGGCAGGTTTCCTGTAAAGCTGTGCTCACGTGTTCCAGACCTGTGATGTGAAATGCTTTGAACCGGACGGTGCCTTGTGAAACTAGAGGAAATAGCGCCTCGCTGAGATCCTCACTCTGTCCGATGCTCTTCACTGGCTTCTTTTCCGTTTCCCCATTTGAGGGGTAATCAGGAGCCGGGACACTGATAAACTTGGTGGCTTGTGTCATCAACCCTTGCAACCCATTAGACCCCAGCTTTTCACTGCTTATTTTTCTCACCTCCACCCTCCCTCTCGGCATGAACCCAGGGGAAAAAAAAACCACTGATCTTTCCTTCTTAGTCCACCCACCACACCAATCCTGTCTGGAAATGTTCTCAGACACACATCATTCCTGCCCAGAAATGCCCCCAGATACATACCAGTCCTGTTCGGAAATGCCCCCAGCACACACTGATCCTGTTTGGAAATGCCCCCAGCACACACTGATCCTGTTCGGAAATGCCCCCAGCACACACTGATCCTGTTCGGAAATGCCCCCAGCACACACTGATCCTGTTCGGAAACGCCCCCAGCACACACTGATCCTGTTCAGAAATGCCCCCAGCACACACTGATCCTGTTCGGAAATGCCCCCAGCACACACTGATCCTGTTTGGAAATGCCTCCAGTTCACAGGCCCATTTCACTAGTCCTAGGGTACTCTTAATTTGATTAAATTGACAGCTGATGCTATTCTATTTGAAGATTTTTTCTGTCTAACTCTAAAATAGGAGTTTACATATCTTCTCTTTTACCAAAAGGCGAGACAGAACATAGGCCACTGAATGGAAGACTCCCTCCTGCAGCCATTCTCCAAACCCGGACACACATGAGTCAGTGTCTCATCTCTATTGCAGTATACATGCATGAAATGGAAGCCTTCCTTAGTAATATCTTCACAAATAGGGTGTACATACAAGTGCAATTACAGAGACTCATAACCCCGGGTAGATAAGACCAAGTCCCAGATACTAGGCTGTGAGTGTCAATAAAGGTTGGTAAATGACAGAGGTTCAGCAAGACCTGGGAGTGGGGGGACTCTAGATTATCTCATCATGGAGATGTTTTGTATTAGACATCCAGGTAAGAATTTTCATGGCCTCAAAAATAGACACTAGTTTATTAGCACTCTTTATGTGCCGTTCATGATCGAGTGTGCTCAGTTTTGTGTGGATTAACTGTGCAGACATTTGAGATGTGCATTCTGTACTGGCTTTTCCCAAGTTAGCTTTCTGCTATTCTCAGGGGGTTCCTGGAGGACTGAGGAAAAGCTTGGCTCACCTCTAAATGGACCCAGAGGCTGGCTACTGTGACTTAGCGGGGGAGTGAAGTTGCAAAGTGGAACACCTCTGTGGATAGGACGGACGTAGCTCAGAGACAAGGTGAGAGGAGAATCGGTGCCTTGTCATGTGCTTGGTGACCGCTCTAAGCTTTACTTTCATCAACCGTAAAAAGGAGAAGGGGTGATGAGCCATGTCCTGTGCAGCCGTGAGATCAGTTATGGAGGTGGTTGACGCAGGATCTGCATGTAGTGAACGTTCTATATGCCTGTATCCTTTAGGCTTCCACAAAGACATGATTAACTCTGGAGACATAGTAAGGAGAAGATGGATTTTGAGTAAAGGCTTTGGCTATAAAGCTGGCTGAAGATGCTTAGATTATTGATTAATTGATACCACATACATAATAAAGCAATTGTTAATACCTTAACATGTAGTAGGGAGACCACTTGTTTCCCGGATGCCCAGCAGCTCAGACCTGAAATAATCACACAGAAACAATATTAATTAAATCACTGGTTGGCCCATTAGCTCTAGCTTCTTATTGGTTAACTCTTACATATTAATTTAACTCATCTCCATTAATCTGTGTATCACCACATGGCAGTGGCTTACCGGCAAAGTTTTGGCATGTCTGTCTCTGGTGGTGGCTCCATGGCTTCTCCAAACTCTACCTTCCTCCTCCCAGCATTCAGTTTAGTTTTCCCTGCCTCCCTCTATTCTTTGGCCCTATCACAGGCCAAGACAGTTTCTTTATTAACCAATGGTATTCACAGCATACAGAGGGGAATCCCACATCATTAACACAAAGTCATAGTAGGTACTTTGTAAGCCCAGCACCTAACCTGTGTGATTTATCTATCACAAACTCTAAGGTAATGTTCAGATGAATCTATGGAAGCGTGGTGTTTTGACTACAGGATGGTCTTGCCTCTATTGTACTGTACCTCACTCTCTTCAGAAGACATTTGTGTCTGCTGAACAGTTCTGGACTTGTAGTACATTTAATATGTCTTATTGAATTGGGTTGATAGACTGTGTAGAAGGTCTAGATATTCATGGAGAAATGTTTAAAGGAGTGGGGATTGGAGGGAGCAGAGACCAAAAGTGCTGAGCCAGTGCAGCCTGGATGCCGAGACTGGCGGGGAGGGGATGCCAGGATTGAGACGCGGAGGCTTCTTTTCAGGTGGAAGAACAGCAACCTTTATTTTTCCTCAGCTAAAGCCTTTTATACCTCTACTGCTTCTGTGGCAAACCACCGGCCAGAAAGAACACAAACATCCTTGTCAATTACAGACCACAAGGAAGTTCTGCTGATGGTCAGGGGGAGTGAGGGCAGCTAGATCACAACAAAAGGGAGACTTAATTCCTATCTTTGAGGGTTACAGGGTTGATCATGCAAACCTGCCTGTGTGCAGTGGTTGGAAACAGAAGCAGATTATGGCTCAGGGTGAAGAGGCTCATTATTGGAGCCATCCGAGTTCAGGGTGTCTTCTATTGATTGGATTTCTGCTTCTAAAAGATTTTCTTATATATGCAGAGGGGACTGGTTTTTCTTTGACTTGGCGTTCTTGAGAAGTTGCCAGGCAATTCCAGTCTTTTGACTCTAACACCCAATAAACTTTCTTTTAAGACAGAGAAGCAGTCATAGGGCAGTTAAATCTTACTTTTTCCCATGGCTAATTTATGTACAAAGGAACATTCCTCACAATTTGCTTTTAGAACATGGAGTCTCTTGATCGAGGAGACTATAAAAAGCTGAAGAAAAGTGGTCAGATAGAAGACTCTAAGCATCAGGTGCACAGAATAGAACAAAGGAGCGGGAGGAAAATGGCTGTTCTTTCCTCGTTGTGTCCTTGTAACTACTGTACTTGTTACTCAAGTTACTTGTACTTCAGAAGTCAAGAGCATCCATGGCATTAGGATCAAATGTCTTCACACTGACATAGAAAGGGGTCTTGGGAGTCATTTAGCCTCTTGTCTCTGTCTTTAACAACATCTCTATCTTGCCTGGAGACAAGGAGAGTGATTGCAGAGCAATGGGCCTTTTGGAGATAGTTCTGGAGAATTCCAGCAAACTTCCATATAGAGTCTTAGGTTCTTCAAGTGGATGTAATAACAGTCCCCAATCTAGCACAATGCACCACAACCCCCCATTTACGATGAGCTTTAATGTCTTATTTTCTTGCTACATTCTGGAGAGAATGGTTTGCAATTTTCTCATAATTTTTAAGTACTTGTTATTATTACTAAGAATTGATTAATTAGTTGGGGGAAAATTAATTCACAATTTGAATCCTCCTTAAATTTTGGTCCATTTTTAGCCTTTTTGGAGCTGTCTGTCATATTCTATTAAAAACTATTTATTTTTATGTGTATAGGTGTTTTGTCTGCATGTATGTCTCTGTACCATATGCATGCAGTCCCATAGGAGCCAGAAAGGGGTGTTAGATCCCCTTGGACTAAGGTTACAGATGATTGTGAGCTGCCATGGAGGTGCTGGGAATTGAACCTGGGTCCTTTGGACAATCAGCCAGTGCTGTTAGTTGTCTCTCCAGCTTGTTACTGGCTTCTTTATTAAATTTTAGTTCTCTAAATGGTGAAACGATAAGTAGCATCTATTTGCAGCATGATTTCCCTGGTGTGTACTTCCATATTTAGAGTTAAGCTATACAAAACAATAAGGACAAAGCAGAAATATAGTTAAAATTACTACAATTACAATAAACAGATTTCCTGATAATTGGTCTTGGAAGCCCAAGAATGAAGTACCTTAGGAAGTTCATCGATCCTTGAACAGGAAGGAGAGCTTTGACTGGTCTTAATAAACACAAAAATGTGATATCGGGCACACTGATCCTCACAAGACTAAGAGAAATGGGGGCCACAATATTCTAATTACATTATGTTCAGCATGTCTTGCTTCCTCTCAGTAATGTGAGTTAATTCTTGTAAATGGTATATAGCAACTGTTGGCTAATCCATACTCTCATGGTGCACTTTATGACAGGGAATTATATTTTTATGACTGTCTTAGCTGTGGTTTCTATTGCTGTGATGAAACACCATGACCAAAAGCAAGCTGGGTAGGAAAAGGTTTATTTGGCTTAAACTTCCACATTGCTGTTCATTACTGAAGGAAGTCAAGACAGGAACTCAAACAGAGCTGGAACCTGGAGGCAGGAGCTGATGCAAGGACAATGGAGGAGTGCTGCTTACTGGCTTGCTCCTCATGACTTGCTCAGCTTGCTTTCTTATAGCACCCAGGACCACCAGCCCAGGGACAACACCACCCACAACCTCTAATTAAGAAAATGCCCTACAGGTTTGCCTTGTGTTGTTGACATAAAGCCAGTCAGCACAATAACTGAATGGAAATTTTAACAACAGCTAAAGATTACATCATGCTTTATTATTAAAACATTTGATGTTTGTAGCACTACAATTTCTAACCTTCCACCCAAGAAAGGATAAAATAATTATCATGCCTAATTGAAACCCTCTATGATCAAGCAATATGAGAAATTAAAGACAAAACCCAAGTTTGTTATACAGTTTCACACCCGGAATTACTTTGTGCAGGTCATTAATATTTATAACTAAACTGCTCTTTGATGTGCATTAATAACGTAGCTTGGGATTACACAAAGAATTATTCATACATATTCTGGAAAAAGGGAAGAAGCCACAATTAAATCACAGTAATTAGCATGGATATTAGGTTGGGATCGAAAGGAATCACAAATTCTTGCTGAACAGGCTCACTTCTCCCATGAGCCTTAGAAGGCTGACATTCTGCAAACAGAAGGAGAGATGCAAGAGAGTAACTTTTGGAAAAATAGCTTCTACAAAAATTGTGATTGCAATGAGCATGAAGTTGGTACTGGTGAAACATCTATATCCACTTGTTAGGTTCTAAAAATATTTACCTGCCATGGAGCACAGTGTTAATTTTTCCAATGAATTCAAAGCATCAGGCCAGCCAGGTTCCACCACTGTTTCACCTTAGCTGAATTTAAAATGAAAAATTAGAGAGCACATAATGTTTTATCTACTTAAGAAATAAAATAACTTATTTTAATATTTAATGTTCATGATAGTTAGGGCTCTTTTAATCTTCAGGCAAAGCAGTTTTGTCAAGTCTAAATTTATTAATAATTTAATTTTTCTTCCAGACTTAAAAGTCTTCTCTGCATGCTGGGCCATGGGGTTTGTATTAGTTGCTTTTATGTTGCTTTGATAAAGCACCACATCCAAAAGCAACTTACAGAGAGAAGGGTTTATTTGGGTTTATGGTTCCAGAGGGGATATGGGTATCATGGCAGGGCAGCATGGCAGCAAGTGGCCAGCATGGAGACAGGAGTGAGAAGCTGAGTTCTCACATCTCAACCACCAACATGAAGCAGAGAGAGCAAACTGGAAGTGATGTGAGGCTTTTAATCTCAAAGCCCGCCCCCCAGTGACATACTTCCTCCAACAAGTCTGTGCCACCTAAACCTCACCAAATAGTGCCACCTGCTGGGGACCAGATGTTTAAATGCCCCAGACTTTAAGGTCATTTGTCATTCAAATCATCCCCATAAGTCAATGGAAATATACCATCAGCATTCACACTGTATATTAATGTTGGAGCTTTGACCTGTGGCACTGGTTCTTTTAAATCATTTATTTATTTATATATTTACTTTTCTCTCATATGTTACAGCCTTTAGAATTGTATCTATTCATTTATATTTTAGTTGTTGAGGCAAAGTCTTGCTGTGTAATCCAGGCTGATCTTGAACTCCTGGTCCTCCTGTCTCCAGAGTCCTGGGATGAAGAGGTGAGTCGACACACCTGACTTCTATCTGTGTGGTCAGATGATAACCCAGTGGCTAAGGTACTTCTGCATTTGGCTCTTCCTTCTCCTTTTCTCACTTCAGAGGAGGGGGCTGGCACGTACTACAGTCACCTGACCCCGATGCCCCAGCTTCTTCCTTTCCACTCCTCACCCTGAGACAAAGCCCTCTGTGACCTCGGTTGCTATGGAAAACATCCACTTCCCTATCATTGCTTTAGTCTGAACTGTCATTACCTCACAGGGTTCAGGCATTTTTCTAACATATATAAAACACATAGACCATGTTCCCTCACACACCCCAGATCTCTTGCTGTTCTCCCTTTCCCCTCCTGTTGAGTCCCCTTTGTTGTTCCCCTAAGAATTTCATATCGTCATATAATTTTAATGTATGTGAGTCATCATAATTATGTTCTGGAAAGCCCATACTTCTTCAAGGTTTCATCTTCTACCTTTGCCATATATATGTTCGTACAGTCAGTCATTTCTGCAGAAAGGTCCTATGTCAGGTGGGTTTGGATCACATCCTGTGTATTTGGAATGTTTGCATCCTTCCAAAACTCAGGTGCAAGCCAAACATCATTTCTATAATCTCAAGAGGCTTTACCAGATGACTGAGGATGCCACAAGAGGCTGCAACCTCTCAAGACTAGAGCCGTCAGCTCTGCTAGGGATTTTATCTTGCACTTCACAGACTTCAGAGCCGCGAGAAATGCATTTTTTGTTACCTATAAGTTTCCATGTGTGTTTGTGGTAACAGCCCGAATGGACCAAGACATTGATGGGCACTCTGCCAGAGAAGCATTCCGTACCCACCATGGGGCGAGGACTTTGCTCTATGTTGGAGACCATGGTCCAGGTTAGCCACAGTCCTGCCCTTGCTGACCCTGGAGTCTTGTAAGGATACCGTCAACGCAGAGAACACGAGCTCTAACAGAAGCAGGGTGATGTGCTTGGAATCTAAATCAGCGGAGGTTTTGGGGGGAGTCAGGTAGAGCTGCCTGGACAAAACAGTACTGAGACTTGGAGTTGTGGCACTTGTGTGAACACACAGAGATCTGGAGGTCGGGGGAGCACCCCAAGAAGAAAGAACTAGGAGATGCTTGCTATGGCCTGACACAAAGTGTGAGTGGGGGGTGTGGGTTAAGTTTGGGGCAGTATCAGTTATGGGGTACCTTGTCATGAACATTCTTTAAAAGCAGAAAGCATCAAGGAGGTTTTAAGGAGGTGATGGCATAATTAGCTTTGTTTTAAAACTCTTCGAGGATCAACTGGTTGGAGACAGAGTTTTGTGATTTTTTTGTTTTCTTGGACATCACTCAGATGTTTATCCTCCTTAGTTTCATCGAGCCATTTCTTTACATCTTCTTCAAACTCCTTGGATTCTTTGCTGAAGTTTGTGGTTGTTCTTTTAAATTCTGTGTCCTGGGTTCATCTAGGAAATTTTCATTGGCAAACATTTCTATGGGATTGGTGAATTTTGGAGACGGGATACTGGCTTGATCTTTCATGTTGTTTGTATTTTTTGTGATGAGATCTGGGCATGTGGACATCTTGTGTTAGTTCTGTGTCGGATATGGCCAGAATAGGTTGGGGCAGAAGAGAGAATGTGCAGGCAGGTTGGTCCCAGAGTCAGTGGTTCTCAGTCTGTGGGTCTTGACCCTTTGGAGGTCCAGTGACCCTTTCACAGGAGTCACCTAGGCCATCAGAAAACACAGACATTTACATTATGATCCATAACAGTAGCAAAATTTACAGTTATGAAGTAGGAATGCAATAATTTTATGTTTGGGGGGTCACCATAACATGAGGAACTGTATTAAAGGGTTGCAGCTTTAGGAAAGAAAACCACTGACTTAGAAAAGGAGATTGGGCTGGTGTATTAGGATGCTGTCCTGGTCTGAACCTGGAGTGTAGGGATAGATCTGGCTTGGTGGAGAAGTGGGATATGGCGAGGGAGGGGCTAATGGGTTCTGGGGTAGGCAGGTGGATCCTGGCAGAATCCTAGAGGATTTCTGCATAGGCCTGGGTGGCCAGACTAGATTTGGACCCTCAAAGTGGGGCCTGGGCTAGGTCTGGCAGGTTGGGAAGGGTGGATGGAGGGGAAGGTCAAGCAGACTTTTCTGGCTAGATGCTGCAGAAGGATGTGCAGACTGTGTCTGGGTGGAGAAGTTGGATGCTGAATTTTCTGTTGAGTAATAGGCAAGATACCAGGGCAGAACAATTGGGTAAATATTATCCCCAAACAAATAATACAGTGTCATTGTTTGGTGTCATTGTGGTTAACGGTTCACTAAAGCACTGTCATCATGATTTCCTTCAAAGGGAGTAGAGAAGGAGGGAGGAGGAAGAGAGAACAACACAGAGCAGAAAAGGACATAATTTATCAAAATATGAATTCTGGCTCATGGCTGTGGCTCAGATCTCAGTTTAAACAGTTTTAGCACAAGGTCATAATAGTTTGAATATGTAGATGGATACTACTTAATTATGTTAATAAAGGTTAGTCGTACCCACTAATTGAAATATCAAGGTGAGTTATCTCCAACTGAGGGCTTCCCTACAGAGGCATCTTTTAATCCTCACATCTGTCTCCAAGTCACTGTCTTTCAATGGTGGCATATAGAGATATCCGTGGCAGGGTGAGGGATTTGGCTACTGGCAGAAGCTGGTGGTGGTGATGGCCACACCCAGCATGGTATCTAATTCCTACGGAGTGGAAAGGGCAGGAATTAATTCCTGATGCGCTAAAGTGGGGAGTTAAAGCTTAAAAATGACTTGGTAGTCGTATGGGACTGTGAACAGGGCTTTAGCCCTGCCTTGCTTGGCCCTCCTTGCTGTTTTTCTAGTCCTCCAATTTGGGATTAGGGGGTGGGCTCTGTTTCACCATGTTTGTTAGAAGTATGTATGTTCATTTTCAGTTTCATCAGGACTTACAGCCAAGTGATTGATTTAATCTCAGAGAAGTCTTTGAACGTGGACTTTGTAGAAATTCTAGCTCTTTTAAGACCCTTCGGATGGACTAAAGGCTTGTTTTTCACTGTGAAATAGACATGAGATTATGAGGGTCAGGGCTGAATACAGTGAGGTGAGTCTGGAATATCCCTTGAAGGTTTGTGAATTAAAGGCTTGGGTGTGAGTAGATGAGCTCTTAGAAAAGGACCGAACCTTGAGGAATATGAAGTCATCCACTGATGGATTAATTTGATGGCTTTTATTGGGAAAGTGGTGGGAACAAGGAAGGAAGTGGGGAGTAGCTGCAGAACGGGGTCAGTGGGATGTGCTCTTGAAAAGTACACCCTATCCCTGGCTTTTTCTCTCTGCCTTTGTTTCCTGCCTGCCACGGAGCGAGCAGCTTTTCTCCCTCCATGCATTTCTGCCATGATGTTTCTTCAGGGCCTCAGGCCTAAAGCAACAGAGCCAAGAAACCAAGGACTAAATCCTTGGAAACGATGAACCCAAATCATCCATTCCTCCTTTAAGTTGTTCTGCAACTTCTGTCACAAGAATACCTGACCAACAATCGTGCTTAGTTTCACTGTGCCTCACTTTTGAAAACTGAAGGTTTGTGGCAACCCTGCATTGAACAGGCTTATTGGCATCTCTTTTCTTCTAACAGCTAAAATGATTGCTTTTAATAAATAAAGTATTTTTAAATTAAGATAACTCTATTAGGTTTTAGACCTAACTTTATTGAAACTCTACTACAGTATAAATACAACTTTTGTGTACACTGGAAATATTTTTTGATTTATTTCAACATTACCTTAAAGTTTTGGAACATAGTATTTTTGAGGTGTGCCTGTGTTTGAAAGTTTGTTTTTGCTCATTGCATATTTAATGTTCCGGTCACACTTTGATGGACAGGATTATCCGTATTCCCCTGGCAAGAAGAACAAGATTCCTAATGTGTAAGGTACCTGTCACAGTCCACAGTCACACAATTGTGGATGGTAGCACGTAGCTAGTGTGTGTGCATGCATGTGTGTGTGCGTGCATGTGACAGCCAGACATGTCATCCCTCAATAGTTGTCCACCTTAATTTTGGAGATGGGGCTTCTCAATGGGACCCATGGCTCACTAGTTTGGTTGAATTGGTTGGCACCGGGATCTTCCTTTCTCTGACTCCCAAGTCATGGGATTACAAGCTCGCACCACCAGGCCTAGCTTTTTAAAAAGGTAGAGGCTGTGGGGCTCAACTCAGAAGCTCATACTTCCAGGCACTCACTTAACCGTCTGAGCCATCTCTCTCTCCAGCCCCCAGGACCTATTTTCTTCGCCTTAACCTTGGGGGAATTTAGTCTCTATTGTGTTGGGTTTATCAGCACTAGTGTGCTCTACTGAGATCAACCACAGTTTATGAAATGGTCTCCAAATAGAAACAGAAAGAAAACCTCTTTGTGAAGCATTTCTGCAGGAGTACAAGGCATTCCACTGAGGTGATCATCCGGATAAAAGCAAAGAAGAATTTTTTAAAAAAAAAATCAATTTTAACAGAAAATTTCCAAACATGCATTTTGTCGTTTTCTGCTTAACTTATTCTTTTGTCTGTGGAGATGCAGCACCCAGTAGACGGGAGGTTTTCAGTCACTACATACTGCATTGTTACCATGAACGATTGCTATCACCTAGGAAGGGTTTCATGATGAGGACTGTCAGCTCCTGCCTCCGCCTGAATGACTGTGAGCTTCTGTGGCTTTATTCACTGGGTTGTTCTCAATTTGTCCTTTCAGGCTGTCATCTGCAATGCTTATCCTTTAGAATATTATCCCTCACTCCCCTGATCATTTGCTATTACTAATCTGTGGTCCAGGAAGTCAAATAATTTCAGTCATTTCAATTCAAGAAATTAATTTGTTTCTTCTATTTTTTTTTTAATGTGATTGCTTTTCTAGTAGTGAAAGGGAGAATTTAAATTGTGTGCATGAATGTTAGGATGGCTGGTGCAGAAACAGATGCTCAAATTGGATCTTGGCACATAGACTCTCTATGCTTGCTTAGTATTCTGGGCCTGGCTTCTCCACCAGGCCAAAAGTTATGGGACTAGACTGTGAGATAAACTTAACCCTGCATTATCCCTGTATTATGGACTGCCGCGGTATTCTAATGAGAGACTTACATTCCTTGCAGATTTTGCTTCTGCAAGTAACTGGTTTTCAACTCTATCGCCGTGTCTGATTGCTCACGTAATATTAAACTGCAGTTGAACCTTAATTTCTAGAAATATGAATACGTTCTTTAAATGAGTATTTCAAGAACTGATGAACTGTCTAAAGTTGTTTCTTTATAATACTGAAAAATGGAAATAATGAATAATTATGCTTTTAAAATAGATACAAACAATTAGTAGTTAATGTATTCATGCATTCTATTTTATTTTATGACTTCCCCGCTTGTTGTCTAATGTACATCACAAACACAATGCTAAAAGTGTCCTTTTAATTTTTTAAATTCATTATTTTATTTTTGAGATTACTATATGTTTCTACTATCTCCTTTTCTTTCCTCCCTTCAAGTCCTCCCATACATTTCTCCTTGCTGTCTTTCAAATTCATGGCCTCTGTTTTCATTGATTGTTGTTACATATATATGTATATTTATGTATATATGTATATATATATATTTCTAAATATAACCTGCTTAGTCTTGTATAATGTTACTTGTGTGTATGCAAGTAACCAACAGTCCTATGCAGCTATGATGTCTATGAGCCACCACAAGAATCAACATGGAATAATGACCTTAAGGGTGCATTAGTGGCACACATACTTTGGTGGTAACCAACAGTTTCCTAATTGGACTTAAGGCCTGCTCAACAAGAGGGAAATCATGCCCGGTGCTAGACAGGTAGCCAACTACCCAGGGCTGGTGAAGTCAAGAATCTTGAAAGAGAACCTACAACCACAACTTTACCAAACTAGCATAATCCCTAACTACATCCTAAATGTCTGTCCTTATACCCACGAGAGTTGTAGTCCTCAACCCTCAAGAAGGAAACTTCTCTTTGCAACAGATGGAGAGTATTACAGAAAACCACAAATAATCAAGATGCGGATTGGTGGAACCCAGTCCCAGTGGATACATCTACAAAACACTGTTGTTCCTACAGCCCAGGGAAAAGAGGGCAGGAAGACTGTAAGAGCCAGAGGATCAGGGAATTTGCTGTGAGACTGTCTCCTAGGAATGTCAGGAGCGACACCCATCAAGTCTCATTAACATGATGGCCTATAGATGAGCTCATCAAAGACAACAACAGCAGACATGCTGAAGTGGACTGGGGGAAGACCATAAGGCCTCAACCCTAAATGAAGACCTGCAGATAACTAAGGGATTCTGAGAGCGGGGGAAGTAGTCTTCTTCAGAGAAGCACGGAACAATTGGTTATCTTATGCCTCCTTTGTTTGACCTGTTTCCCCAACCTCTTCTGTCCAGATTTTATGTCTCGATAACATCACCACTAGTTAGTTATTAGATTTTCAAACGTCAACCTAGAAGTGATTTTCAGTTTTCTCTGTTCCTTTTCCTTTTATAAGAAACAGACCTGCAAAGTTTTAGCTTTGATCTCAAAAAACGAAACAAGCTCTTTTCCCACCAGTTCCCTCACCAATTTCCTCTCTGTCTTGACCTTCTTTCTTCCCACCTGTCTTACTCCCAGGAGTCTGACGCATGTGCCTGTGCCCGTGTCTGTGCTCTTAACAACTGCACACCATTGTCTCTCATCTGCCCACCATGTTTCAGGGAAATCTGAACTCCCTGCCATGGCTGCTGGCTGTGGTTGCTCACTGGGACCCCTGGGAGCTGTTTTAGAGAAGGCATCAAGAGAAGGGCACAGGAATGAGCTGCAGGTGGAAACAGTGAATCATGGCATGAAGTGGAGAGGAAAATTGCAGCAAGGGGGACTGAGGCTGAGGGGAATTCCCGAGATCCCCCAGCTAAACTGCTGTCCAAGGACCAGATTGTTCAGTAATTCTGCCTATGCTGGCTAGTTTTTATGTCTACTGGACACAAGCTAGAATCATCTGAGAGGGGGAAACCTCAATTGAGAAAATACTTCCAATGCCGGGCGGTGGTGCCGCACGCCTTTAATCCTAGCACTCGGGAGGCAGAGGCAGGGGGATCTCTGTGAGTTCGAGACCAGGCTGGTCTACAAGAGCTAGTTCCATTCAGCCCCCATTGGCAGCCACATTCAGAGATTCTGGTTTGATCATATGTTCATTCAGTCCTGGTCCAGCTGGATTTGGTGAGCTCCCATTAGATCAGGCACACTGTCTCGGTTGGTGGACCAGCCTCTCCCTGTCCTGACTTCCTTGCTCATCTTCTCCCACCTTCTACTCTTTGACTGGACCTTGGGAGCTCAGTCCATTGCTCTGATGTGAATGTGGGTCTCTGTCTCTATCTCCATCCATTGGACGAAATTTCTATGGTGATGATCCAGATATTCATATGGGAGCTGACTGAGAAGCCAATGATAATGTCACTGGGACCTATCTCTTCTGCATGTATTGGCTTTTCGGGAACCTAGTCTATATGGATGCATACCTTTCTAGGCCGGGATGGAGGGGGGAGGGCCTTGGGCTTCCCACAGGGCAGGATACCCTGCCCCCTCTTAAGGAAGCTGAGGGGGAGAGGAAGGTTAGTGGGGGAGCGGGAGGGGACTGGGAGAAGGGGAGGAAGTGTAAATTTTTGAATGAAAAATAAAAGAATATGAAAAAAAAGAAGCAAAAAAAGAGCTAGTTCCAGGACAGGCTTCAAAGCCACAGAGAAACCCTGTCTCAAAAAACCAAAAAAAAAAAAAAAAGAGAGAGAGAGAGAGAGAGAGAGAAAATACCTTCATAAGATTGGACTATGGGCAAGACTGTAGGGCATTTTCATGATTAGTTATTGACATGAGAAGGCCCAGCCCATTGTGGGTGGTGCCGTCCCTGGGATGGTGGTCCTAAGATCTATAAGAAAGCAGGCTGAGCAAGCCACGAGGAGCAAGGCAACAAGCAGCACCCCTCCATGGTCTCTGCATCAGCTCCTGCCTCCAGGTTCGGCAGGGCAGCTGTGTGGGTTCCTGTCCTGACTTTCCTGGATGATGAACTGCAATGTGGAAATGCAAGAAATGTCCTCCTCCAGTTGCTTTTGGCCATGGTGTTTCATCACAGCCATAGAAACTCTAAGGTACTGCCCCAATAGAGAGTAAAAGGGACTGGGAAAATAGGAGTTTGAACTTTGCTTGCTTTTCATGGGTATTTCTATGCGTATAGTCACAGATTGGGCTGTTTGTCTGTGAAGTTCTCTTTCTAATGCCCAGGTAGTGTTCTTCCCATACAGTCCATACAGGTGTTACTTTTTTTGTTTTGTTTTGTTTTTTTAAGAGTAGAGGTGAGTCACCTCACACGTGGAGGGAGACAGAGCAGGCAATCTGGGAAAAGAAGATCGTTGACAGGGCAAGAAGAGATGAATGACCCAGGCATAGCCAACCACCCATACCCGAAGTCCCAGAAGCCAGAAAGTTGGGGCAAAAAGGCTAGAGGCTGGTCCAAGCTACAAAGCACTGAAACTGTCTTGAAACAAACTATCACTATCAATGCTGAAACAACAATAAAAGCAGCAAAAGGGAGTGAATGATATGATTTGTTTGATCTTAAACTCTGTATCACTTACTTTTCTGTGTCTGTGATAAACATTCTGACCAAAGCAACTCAGGAAAGAAGATTTTATTTGGCTATTAGGTTTCAGTCCATTGTTGAGGGAAGTCAAGGCAGGAACTTGGAGGTGGGAACAGAAGCAGAGACGGGGTGGTCCAGCGCTTACTGGCTTATTTTCCCTGACTTGCCTAGGTCAGGCCCACCTTCCCAGTAAATAGCACCACCCACAGTGGGCTGAGTCCTTCCATATCAATCATTCATCAAGAAGATGCCCACAGAAGATACCATATATTGGGGGGCCAGCTGACTTGTTGAACAGTATCTGAATAGGGGGTTGAGGATAGAGAAAGAAGAGACAAAAGACAAAAGATAGAATCGAGAGGGCTCTCAGTGAATGCTGCACCAGCCCTAAATTTATTTCTCTTTTATATTCAAAGCAAAAAGGAGAGGACAAAAGACTTCCTTACCATGGTTCAAGGAATAAATAATCATAATCACCTCCTTAATTCTCAAAACATCTAGTAACCAGGCCTTTGGCCAAACATCCTGTTATTTGACTTTGAGAAGCAAAATATCTAGTAACCACACCTTTAGGCAAATATTTTGTAATTTGGCCTTGAGGAGCAAGAATATGCTTGAACTCTCTGACCTTAAGATGGAATGGAGTCACTGTGGGTTCCCACAACCATAGGTCAGCCTTATGGAGGCAATTCCTCAACAGAAGCTTCCTCTCCCTATATTTGTGTCAAGTTCACAAAAAGCAGCCATAATACTCAGAAATAAATGTGTCTTTCTCAGCTCCTAACTCCCCCTACTAACAGTTACTATCTCACAGTTTCTGAAAGCCTGTCTCAGCTCCTAACTCAGCTCCTAACTCCCCTACTAACAGTTACTATCTCACAGTTTCTGAAAGCTGGTCTGGGGCTGCTTAGGTTTAGTAGTCTGGATAGCAGATCTTTAGCAATGCTAAACTGTTGACTGTGTGATAGCCTTTCATGGTGGAGAGTTCACCCAAGAAAGTAAAAGTCCTATTCAGCGAGAAATAATTTCTTTTTTTTGAAAGCATATTTGAAATGGCTGGAAGTAAGATTCAGGGCCTTTCTTCTAGATAATGGATTTGGCCATTCTATTGCCCGCAAACAATTTACTTACCCAAGCTTAGCCCATAAAACACAGTTCAAAGAAGATACAGTCCAAATACCCTGTTGCCATTCGTTCATTGTTTGTTAGGAGAGACCATCTGAGCGCGTTATTCTGTACACTATTGCTAGATATGCATTTCCCCCCAAAACCCTGTATAAATTTTTAAAAATGAGTTCTACCCATTTTCGTTTTCTAAAATATAGGACCATCTTATTTATTTAGTAATAGTGAAGAAGGAAGGCTAGCATTCAAATGCACGTTCTAAGAACTTAGCCTGTATTGTTGTGTTTTGAGTTGTTTATCTTTAGTTTTGTAAGCAATCAAATCAGAAGATAAATTGACCAGATGACTAGAGTTTAATTTTTCAATAGCATAACTTTTTGGAATACATATTTTTGTTCGTCTGCTTTTTAAGACAGGGTTTCTCTGTGTAGCCTGGGCTATCCTGGAACTTGCTCTGTAGACCAGGCTGGCCCTGAACTCACAGAGATCCACCTGCCTCTGCCTCCTTAGTGCTGGGATTGAAGGCGTGCGCCACCACTGCCCCGCTGGACTACATTTTGTAACCTTTTAATTATAATCAAACAGTTGTGTTTTGAATGTCTACTGTTTCCATGAACTCCTGTAGGTGGGCGTCCTTGTTTGTTCCCTGTTGCTGTGGTGAACACCAGGATCAATAGCAATTTGGGGAAGAAAGGGTTTGTCTGGCTTACACGTTAGAGTCTGCCATCAAGGGAAGCTAGGGGATCTCAAGGCAGGACCTGGAGGGAACAGAAGCAGGGATCATGGAGGACTGCTCCTCACTGGCTAGATTCCTCTGGCTTGCTCACTTAGTTTTCATAGCCCAGACCCATCTGCATCAAGGTGGCACTGCCATCATTGGGCCGGTCCCTCCTACATCAATTAGCAATTAAAGAAATGTCCTACAGATGCGCCCACAGTCCAATCTGATGGAAGTAATTCTCCATTTGAGACTCCTTCTTCCCAGGCATGTCAAGTTGACAGCCAAGATTGACAGCTGTCACTGTGGGTTAAAGGATGAAGAGGTAACTGAGCTAGGTCTCTGTCACCAAGAAGTGTGTGATCTAATGGAAGAGCCAGTGTGAAAACAGTAGCTATAATGTATGTCATGAGATTTAAAAATTATTCTCATGGGTTACTGGTTTTATTTCATTCCCATTGGGCACTTATGTTTCATAGTATATTAGCCAGTTGCATCCGACACGAAGCCAACACATACCATCGTAAGCAAAGAGAATTTATCACTAATGTGAGACAAAGTCTTGAGACAGGACTGGTATCAGACACGTCTGGATTCAGGCTCAAAGAACTTTAGCAGGTGGTTTCTCTTCACCCCTCAGCTCTGCAACTGTGTGGGACTCATCCAAACCTAACATCCTGTGGCTCAGGCCTGGAAGGCACAAAGAAAAGCCACACTGCAAGAAGTCCCTGTGCAGGGGTCATGGGGGTGGGGTGGGGTGTCCTGTCTAGTGATTAGCTTTGATGGAGGTAGAATCCTGTTGGATTGCACAGGCCTTTCTAATAGGCGTCACCCCTGCAGAAACCACAGGGCCTGAGACCGAGGCAAAGGCACGTTCTGAAGAAAGTGCCAGACAGATGTTGTTTGGATGCTGAGAGCAGAGACAAGGGAATGCCTCTCAAGGACCAGCTACAGTAAAGAGGCAGTTCCACGCGGACTCCCCTAACTCAGCAGCTTCCACGTGATCAAACGCTTGCCTTCTCCATTACAGCCACCACAGCTCTTTGTGCTTTACGCACCCAAGCCTTGCCCACAAGTGATGAAATACTGAAAACCTGGATAAAAGCATTTTTAAGAATGCATTCAGTTATCATATTTCTAAATAGCTCTGAATTTAATGGTGTTTGAGGAAGCCAAGCAGACGGGAGGTTAGTTGTTACCAAGTTAAAGAAATAAAAGGTAAAAAGTCCTCAACAGATAACAAAGCTGGGGTTAGAGTCACAGTCTATACTGCCACCCCTTTTACCAGCTTAGTGCATTGTGCTCCATCCATTTACGGAAAGAGTTCTTTCAGCTCCTTGAGATTAGTTACGCCATTTCCCCGTTCACTTCCTCCCTCCAAGCCCTCTCACATAACCCTTCTTGCTCCCTTTCAATCCCATGGCCTCTTTTCTCATTAATTATCATTTCACACACATACACGCACGCGCGCGCGCGCGCACACACACACACACACACACACACACACACACACACACCCTGCTCAGTCTGTATAATGTTACTAACATCTTTGTTTGCTCAGCTGGGTAACAAGTTGGTGTGCTCTTCCCATTTTCATGGAAGTCACCTTAGTTGTGAAGACCCATTTCTAGGATGCTTTTTCCTCAAGGGCCACATAAGCCCTCTCTTGCATTGTAACATAAAACGTGTAATTAGGGCTGCATGGCAACCGCATTGGCTTTACGCTGCCGCATGTTGACTGTGTGCGTTGTTGAACTTGAAGGGTTGTGTTTAGGCTTTCACAAGTGGCTTTTCTTTGTAAACCACTTTCTGCACAAACGACTTCACGTGACCCTCGTCCTGTTTATCAGCTGTCTTCATTAATCTCTCTCCATTTCCTCCTATTAATATTATCTTGAAATAACCCAATTTTCTTGGACTTGCCCCCAAATAATTTGAACAGCTCTTTAAATTTATTTTCATACAAATTTGCGTGATTAGTAAGATCTACTAGACCTCAAATGCAAATAGGGAAGGCAGTGCTCCAAGGAAGCTGGGAAAAGCCACGTGTTAATCCGTTTATCAGTACAGAAAATGATCCTGAGTCCAGGGAGGGCTGGGTAGATACTGTCAGTGGTAAGGTGAGGGGGAAATGAACTGTGGAATTAGCATTTAAAATTCACAGTGTGAATCTGAATATCTAAAAAGAACTTATACATTGACCCTTCTGATGTTTAACAGGGAGAAGCATTCAATTTGCATTTCATTAACTACTAAAACTCAGATAGGGGGACCAGTCTTACTCATAATTAAAAACAAAACCTTACCAAACCATCTTTGATGAAGTTTCATATATTCTCCAGATTTATAATTTCTTATTTACACGTACTCTAAGAATTGTGATTGGAAGGGATCAATAAATGCTACTACTAGTTTGGTGGCCAAATTATTCAATTTTCCTCAATAGCAGAGAAATATACCTTATTTTTAGCTCATGAACTTGATGGGTTTCTTCCTTCCTTCCTTCCTTCCTTCCTTCCTTCCTTCCTTCCTTCCTTCCTTTCCTTGAAGATACCCCGTAGAGAGCTGTGTTGCCTATGGCCTGCATGGAGAATGTTAATATAGTTCTAACTTCTTATGTTTTTCTTGTTCTTCCTACATTAAGGAAAGGTAATTTCAGATTGTAGAAGTTGTTCCAAATAATTTGGTGATAATTGGGCTGGAGAGATGGTCAGCCATTAAGAGCATCACTTGCTCTTGCAGAGGCCCCAGGTTCAGTTCCCAGCACCCACATGGTGGCTCACAACCATCCATGACCCCAGTTGACCTCCATAGGCACCAGACATTTACAGGGTTCACATACATACATGTGGGTAACACACATACATACAAAAGAAAATAAATCTAAATAAATTGGTGATAAGACATTATTCCTATAAAGGCAATTTTTGTTTCTATGTTCACAATTTGATGTCATGAACAAAGAAACTTTTGGACAATGATTATAACTTTATATTCAGTTAAGGTTAGCTATCAGAACCTAGATAAATTGAGATTTTAATATTTCTACTACTACTACTACTATTACTGCTTTAAAAAACTTCTTTTGCTGATTTTTTTCATTGGAACTTACTTATTCTGTGCATTTTCTCCTGATTCTTGGTTAATTGACAGTTCACTAATTGAGCTGGTTAATTACAGTATAACAAACTCATTGATGCTACACCACTGAAGACTAGGAATTACTTCTTTCATGCCACATGCCAGGTGGCACATGGACATTTTTAAAGTATCCTTTAAGAGAACAATGTCCTGCTTTTGTTGAATACTCGAAATGACATCTATAGTAGTAGTTTTATTTCTTCATTTCTTTAAAATTATTTTATGTGTGTGTGTATTTGCCTACATGTATGTCTATGCATCACTCAAATGCCTGGTGCCCACGGAGGCTAGAAAATGTTATCCAGTCTGCCGGAATTGGATTAGCAGAAGATTGTGAGCCACCATGTGGGTGCTGGAAATCAAACCGAGGTCCTCTGGAAGAGCAACCAGAGGTCTTAACCACTGAGCCATTTTTTTCAGTGGAAGTCTTAAAAGTCCTGTTGTAATTTAGACTCATAACACCACTGATTGATGTGGAAGCTTTTTTGAGCAGCGGGAGATATAAAAGTGTTATATTCTGTACATTTCTCCATAGGAACATGAATCAAAGGCAGGAGGGCTTTTATTGAGATTGGCAGCTGTGCCTAGACACAGACCTAATACATTCTTAGAAATCATAATGTCCACTGCTTGGGCTTTGTAGATGATAAAACAGACACTCGAGGAAGTTGAAACACCATGTTCAAGGCTGTATAGATCACTGGTAGAAGGTGAATCAGCAAAAATTCCTGGATTTTTAAAAAAATCTGTTTTTAAAGGGTCATTAAATCTATAAACTGATGCCTTTTTTCATTTTTGAAACCATGCTATTGTATGTTAAATATCACTTGTGTCTTATTTTCTTTCTCTCTGAGACTACAACTAAATGTATTTTAGATACATACACCTGCTAGGTCTCCAACAGTCTCTTCTATATTTTCTATTCTTTTGTCAATTTGGGCTTCATCTCAGTTAACATCTTATGATTTACAGTCTTGTCTAATTTTATTTGGCCGTGTCTATGAAATCTGTTTATAATCTTAGATACTGTGTAGAAATCTGCTCATCTGTTCCTTAGTTTCTAACTTTCTGCTAGAAATAAAATGTTGCCTTTCCCCTTCTTGAATGTAGTCAGCAGGGTTGTTTAAAACCCGCAGCAGCTGAGTAGAACGCTATGCACCTAGCACAGCGCTGTGAGATTGAGGCAATGGGCCATGACTTTGAGGTCAATCCTATACTGTGAGTTCAAGGTCATTTTGCAATGTATGAGACCCTGTTGCACATAGCAAAACAGCATCCATCCCCCCAAATCCATGCCTGGAAAGACTTGTATCTATAAACTGTGTATCCAGAAACCTTCCATAGTTTTTGCTGCCTTTTATTCCCATGGTCTTATTTCTCTGTATACCCTTTGATTGGATCTGAACTTTGAGTTAAAAAATTGCGTGCAAAACAGTTCAAAGTCTCCGATGAAGGTTTTTCTCTCTGGAGAAAGGATCTGCTTTTGCCGGAATCTTGGGGGTACCAGAAATTCTGGATGTACTTTAATGTTAAGAATTGACATTTTCTTTTGAGCTATCTGGAAGATTTAAAGCTGAGTTCTATTGCCTGTGAACGCTGAGTTACTTCTAATTTTATTTATTTAAACTGTGAGTTGTTTCTGTGCACGTGAGTGCAGGTGCCCTGGAGGCCAGAAGAGGGCATCAGATCGCTTGCCACTGGAGTTACAGGTGGTTATGAACTTGGCTGCTGGAAATCAAGTCCAGGTCTTCTGCCGCAGCAGCGTATGTTCTTAGTTCTGAATCAGCTCCCCAGTCCCCAGTTCTACCTTATTTCACCCATGATGTGGGTTTTGGGATCCCAAATCCAAACACTAGGGATTTACTAAGTTTTCTGCATTTAGCAGGCTGGGTCCCTAGTGGCATCTGCTAGGTGCCAAGGCTGAGTGTTTCGTGGGTTTCAGCGTCCTCTGGAATTTGCCATCTAAGTGAAAAGCACATAGCATGAGAAACTCACTCCTCTGCCTTTTCTTCAGGGTTTTGAGATCAGACTTCAGCTGCTATCAGTGTCTGGTGAAGGTTCTGATAACCTTAAGCAGATGTTTCCAAAACCCTTCATCCGTGTTTTCTGCTGCCCTTGGCATAGAAATAAGTTCAGACAACCTAATACATGACTAGGTTGGAAAGTGCATGGATTTGTTTTGTTATTCTAAAAAAATGATTTCCAAAATAATAGTGTTCACTTCAGAAAAAAAGTGGATGCCTAATGGCAGGAAGAGAAGGACATTTCTCAAAAGTTTTATTTTTTGTATTTCCTTTCGTCTCTTCTCCATATCTTTTAAGTTGCATCATCTCCATGTTACTCTCTACATACATATACATGTACACATATATACATAATACACAGATACACATGCATATGCATGTATATGATATACACATACAGTACATATATACACACACATACGCATACATATGCACATAGGCATACACACACTATATTATATATGCACACACATATATACATGCACGTATACATAGACACATTATATATGTATGCACATATATACATATATATACATTCATATACACCCATATATATATGCTCATAACTCAACACATACTTACACATTTCCATATGGTCATGTGATCTGCTAGCTGACCATTGTGCTAAGTATATGATGTGTTGGGTGGACATCGGTTTATGTAATGATTGTTTTACATTTGATTGCATAGGCTGAATTCAACCGCTTAGTCTTGTGAATAAAATGTCAGTGAACCTATCTGTGCTCAAAGTATTCCATCTTAAAATTAAGATTATTAATTGAGGACAAACACTTAGAGGTTATACTGCTAAATTAAAGAGATGCAGATTTTGATGGCTCCTAGAACGTTTTACTAAATGACCTGTCTTAAGATAAGTTGGGTACTTTCACTCTATCAGAACACAGTCCATGGATGAAGCTGTGTGAAGAGATTTCTGAGTGTTTGTGAGAAAACAAGTAAAAAAAGACAAAGAGTCTTATTTTGGGGACTGTGAACTCCCAGATCCTGAATTTCCTGTAAACAACTTGTTTTTCCTATACTTGCAGCTGTTCTGAGCAAAACAACTTGTTTTCCTGTGTTTTCAGCTGCTCTGTGCACAAGACCCTCAGGAGTTCCTGCTGGCAGGGGAGTGGTTTCTGGTGGGTTTGGCTGGGGCATGGCTATCAGTTAAGGATTCCTATATAAATTGCCCTGTAACACAATAAAGGGGGCATTCTTGTTTCAAGGATGACCTGTGTCTCCTGTCTGTGTGTCTTTGTGTGTTTAAATCTCCAGGCCCTTGCCTGAGACTCATGAACTGTCCCATAGTTTAGGCAGTATGCTACAGGCATAGTACCATAGTACACATAGTACAGGCATTATAGGACTGTAGTACATGTAGTAATACAGGTACATACAAGTAGAGGCCCCAGCAAGATTGGGAACTACGGATCCCTGAGAGAATCTCTTGGAAATGGTGAGGGTGGATTGAAGATGGATATATGTGTATATGTGTTTGTTCATCCCCAGACTCTTGCCCAATAGTGGCTCTGGATGGTGCAGGCGCCACAGCAGGAGGCACCACGGAGATTGGGAACTAGAGATTCTCTCTGAGGGACATCCTCCAGAAACCTGGCCAGTAGGAAAGTAATAAAGAGGAAGGGGGAGGATGAATTGAAGGCCTCATAAAGAATGGAAGAAAAGAGTAAGTCTTTAAAGAGACAAAGTACAGACAGTCAGATTAAAAGGAGTAAAGAAATAATAAGCCACGTAAAGATGGAATGTGCACAGAGAGACTGGATTATGTATATTATTGTGTTTTCTTTGAATCTTTTGACTGTAAAGGAGCTGAGTAACCAGCATATATGTTCTAAAGGTATCATGACTTCCAAATTTAGGTCTAAGTATATGATGCTTTGGAAAAGAGGTTCTGCTTTTGTTTCCACAGAGGATGAGAACTTGTGGATTCATTCCAAGCTAACGTGGTTGATGCACCAAGATCTCCCAAAGGTTGCTCTGAATACCCCCCAAAATTACTTCACCCAACTAACAGCAGGAAGTAGTTGAGAGAATGATGCTCAAATTCTCTAAATGACTGTTTACTGTAGATTGTGGGGTCGAGGGGGATGCCCTAGGTGGTGGCAGTGCCAGGAGCCTAGGCTCATCAGGAGTGAGGCTCATCAGCAGCTATGGCAACAAGTGCTGGAACTGAGCTGCCCAGGCTGGCCATCGTGTGCAGCATATGGAAAAGGCAGCGGTGGGATGAGGATAAGGTGGCAGCAGTTCCCGGCTCTGTGCACCCAAGAGTCTGCTGTGCAAGTGGCAGGCTTTCCCCCAGGACCCAAGGAACCTGCACAGTAGCCGCAGAAGGTCCCCGAGCTTGCCTGCTGCCCCGACCAGTTGTGGTGGCACACACTGGTATGATTTGCTGAAGGAGGCAGAGGCAGGAGGATCTGGAGTTTGAGGATGACTGCTGAGCCATCCTGGCCAAGACTTTGGGATCACTGCAGGTGGCCACTATTTTCACTGCTGTGGCCTCCTTCATGGCAGCTGGAATTGCCATCAGCCAGATGGCCACTGTGACTATCTTGTAGCTGGCACCAGAACTTAATATCATTCGTGTGGAATGTAGAATGAGCATGTTCACTAGGGCATTTTTCAACTTATTGCTATCATATTTGTGCTATGCCTATGGCAGTTCAACCTTGGTCTAATTACAGAGAAAAGGGGGAGATGTTGGGGACTGTGGACCCCCGGACCCTGAATTTCTTGTAAACAACATGTTTTTCCTATGCTTGCAGCTGCTCTGAGCAAAACAACTTGTTTTCCTGTGTTTTCAGCTGCTCTGAGCACAAGACCCTCAGGAGCTCCTTATGGCAGGGGAGTGGCTTCTGGTGGGTTTGGCTGGGGTATGGCTGTCAGTTAAGGATTCCTATATAAGCTGCCCTGGAACACAATAAAGGGGCCATTCTTGTTTCAAGGATGACTTGTGTCTTTGTGTGTTTAAATCTCCAAGCCCTTACCTGACTGAGACTCTTGAACCATCCTGTAGCTTAGGTAGTATGTTACAGGAACATAGTACACGCAGTAGTATGGGCATGTACATCTTATAACTTCTGCTCCCCCATAGCAGGACTTCTCGGAATGTTACTTTTGTGCCTCTTGCAGGGATAGTGAGTAGAAGTGAGTACACTTTAGATTACCTACTGTTATTTAGATGATGTTTTCAAGCATGGGTTTCCCTTGTGACTGTACACAGTCTAAACTCATACGACCTTGCCTAACCCTCAGGATGCCCTCAGAGTACAAATTGTCTGATGCTCTGAATAAAGCTGGCTACTGCATGAGGCTTTAGTCCGCCGCATTCTTGGGCTCCACTGTTCCAGGTTCACACTGCCAATTAGTGTGACAGCATCACTCATTGGTGCCCAAAGTTTCTTCTTTTACTGCTTCGCTGTATCATATTCTACACACAGCTGCTAACACTGGGTGAGGTAGGTATTGCCTTGAGGGAAGCCTTGTGTAATTAAGAATGATGACGAAAACTATTTAATTTTTAATCACTTTGTGAATGTGACTGAAGTTGAAAAGTTGTTCTTGGTAAGAAAGGAGTAGTTAAACCTTACAAGAGCATACTAATTATCCCCTTGATAATATTTTATATAATGCTTTTTATTCCTGTCTGGTATAATTGACTTTGATGAAGTTAAGAATTCTCGAGTATATTTAAAATAATTATCATGCTGTGTTCCTTTATTTTAGACTATTTTTGCCTGACTAAATTGAGGAAGGGATTTAAATGGTGAAAAGAAATGGCACCAAGCAAAACAAAACACTAGACAAACAACAATGTCTTAGTTAGGGCTTCAGTGCTGTGAATCGATGTCATGACCACAGTAACTCTTATAAAGGAAAACTTTTAATTTGTGCTAGCCTACAGTTCAGAGGTTTAGTGCATTATCATCATAGTGGGAAGCATGGCAGCATGCTGGCAGGCAAGGTGCTGGAGAAGACGCTGAGAGTTTTACATCTGGATCCTCAGTGAGTAGAAAGAGAGGGAGACACTGGTCTGGCTTGAGCTTCTGAGAACCCAAAGCCTAGTGCCAGTGGCACACTTCCCCCAACAAGGCTACACCTACTCAGCAAGGTCACTCCTCCTAATATTGCCACTTCCTATGGGGGCCATTTTCATTTAAACCACCACAAACAACAACAAACAAAAAGAATGAATGAAACTTTGAACACGAGGGACTCAGCTTAGTCTTTCTAGCCATGTTGCTGTAGAAACATTTCCTTCCCTCTGGTCCCTAGTGCCCCCCTTTGTACAAGAGTGCAGAGCTGAGTCATCTCTTACTTATTCTTATTTGCTGCTGGGTAGCCAAGGACAAGTCCACAAATTAAATTCTGGCCAAGTTTTGCTAGAGGTGTGGGGACAACTTAAAATACTTCAGCAACAAAACATACAAATATCCCTAATTTTCTGTAGTAATGTAATGAAACTAATGTATCTTTTATTTTTACTTTATGTATATGGGAGTTTTGCCTGTATGTATGTCTGTGTTTATTGCCTGTAGAGGCCAGGATAGAGATCCCCCTGGAAATGAGTTTTAATTGGTTGTGAGTTGCCATATGGGTGCCAGGAATCTGCCCTAAGACTATGGAAGAGCAGTCAGTATTCTGAATTGCTGAGCCATCTCTTCAGCCCCAAATTCAAGTGTCTTAGAGTTGTAAAACTACTTTAAGTTCTTGGAATGATATAGGCTGTATTTAATAAAAGTAAAGATAAGTAAAACTATTTTTCAAATGCCTTACTGGAATATGCAGATTCAGACATAGTAATTGTCAAAGTGAAGATATTAAGTCATTGTGTGAAATTTAATGGCTGCATCTAAAAGTCATGACATTTTTTGTTTGATGTGCTGCACCTAATTTATATGTAAATACAGGCTCTGTAGTATTACCTAGACCTTTAAATGCCATCTAAATGGTGGATTCAGGAAACTGGTGTAGCTCTCTCAACCTTGTCCTAGAAAGGAGTTCTATAAAACGTAACTTATTATGTATATTTTCCAAAATACAAAGACCACATTCAGTGATTTCATTTGAAATAGGTTCTGTCCATATTGGGGTATGTAATTATAATTAATTTCCAATAAAATTGCTTTTGTACCATTTTGTACGTTTTGTAGGAGAATTGGTAGCTAGAATAAGAAGAGGAGCACATTTCCATGGTGACCTTGAGGGAATTATGAAGGCCCCACCAATGCGAGGGCTTAGGATATGTGATCCCAAATATGACATCTTGGCTTGTTCAGTATTTTAGATTGAAAGAAATTGAGAAGCCACAGTAGGAGAAAGTCTCCCCCACTTCTCTACTTGAATACCATCACATGACAAGCACTGAGCCCAATACTTAGGGATGTTAGTCACAGAGGATGAAGAAAATATGGACAAATGAGCTTTTCAACTTCCCTCTAGAGAGAACGAGTGCATCATACTCTCCATGAAGACTTCTATATAACTGTCAATTCTTCATCAACCATGAAACATAGGCAACATAAGTAAAGACCTAAATATAAGACCTGAAACCATGAAAATTCTAGAAGGATCTAGGGGACAACTTCCTTGACATTGTTTTCTGCAATAGTTCTTTGGACATCCCACCAAAAGCTCAGACTACAAAAGTAAACAAACAAACAAAAAACAAAGAAACAAAAAAGACAAAGTACATCAAACTGCAGTACAATCAGTAGGATGAAAAGACAATACTCTAAGGGCCATCAAAACATATATGTAAGCCACATATCTGATAAGGAGATCATATTAAAGCTTATGAAGACCTCTCATAATTTCACAGCAGAAAGGTAAATAATGCAGTAAAAAATAGGCAATGACCTGAACAGACACCTCTCAAAGTAAACACAAAGATGGCCACTATGTGTATGACAAGATCACCAGGGATGTGCAAACGTTCCCTCATCCCTGTTCAGGATCATTGCTCTAAGAAAGGTGAGCTGAAACAAACATTGGTGAGAGTGTTGAGAAAAGCAAACCCTAAGCATGTAGACTGGGGCATGCCTTTATGGAAAGTGTGGTCGTTCTTATAGAGTTCAAAGATAGAATTACATGAGATATAGCAACCTGAGCATGGACTCAAAGGAGAGGAACCCTATTTTTTTCTGAAGATATTGGCACTTCTAGATTAATTGCAGCATTTTTAACAATAACCAACATGGTGCAACCTTCATGCTCATCAATGGACAGGTGAATAAAGAAGAATGTTATTCGGCCCTGAGATGAGACATACCACCACTTGTTCCAACATGACTGGTGTAGAGGATATTATGCTGTATGAAATGAGCCAAACACAGGAAGAAAAATATTTCATTGTCTCACTTATGTGTGGAATTTTTATCAAGGTCAATGCACAGAAACAGAGAATAATATAGTGGTTACCAGAGATGTGGGTAGTGGAAAGGATATGGAGATGTACAAATGAGGTGGGATAATAAAGCTTAATGTATAGCATGAGGACCAATGTTAATAATGTTACATTATAATTGAAAAGTTTTTTAAAAATTAGATTTTAGCTGTTTTTAATCACCCCTTCCCTAACTATGTGAGATGGTAAATGAGGATATGTTTTTCTGTAGTAATGTTTTACTATTTCTGTGCCTCTCATAACTTATACACCTTATAACATACACAATTAAATAAATAGATAAACTGATTTATTCTGTGTGCTGTGTGTACATGTGTGTTTTTGGGCTTCTAAAGGCTCTCACATCAAAATTTGTTGCTCTTCTCTCCTGTTAACTTAATTATTATTATAAAGGTGTTCATTATGACTCTTATGATGAATGAGGAAAAATATTCTTGTCTGACCCTACATAGTGTGTGCAATTTAAAATTCTAACTCCCATGTTTCTTGGGTGGGGGCAGCTGTCTGAAGACATCAGCTGAGCTCTGACTAGTTTATAGTAGACAGATAGTCAGGCAGTGCAACTTAATTAGCTTTGATCACGTGAGCAGACTCTTGTAGACAGGGCTTAGCTGAGTGTTCTGTATTGCTGTATGTTGAACACAGGGACTTGCGAGGCTTTCGTGGTCCTCATAGTCAATCATTACTCCACCCCTCCCCTCAGCTACAGGCTTTGCATGGTGTAAAAAGTGTGCCTACAGAAACGGCTACTTGGTAATTGATGTTCGTCTTTGTGCTCTGGCTGTTTCTTCACAGGCTTTGAATTGGTTCCATATATCTGAAACCCTAATTATAAAGAATGTAACTCTATGATAATAGATTTGTGAATTTTTAGAAGTGGAGTGTATTCTCGTCCCTCTTTAGAGCAGCCTCTTTTGTCAGGGGATGGCGGTTCAAATAGACTTACTGTCTTAGTTAGGGTTTCTATTGATGTGAAGAGACACCATGACAACACAGCAACTCTTTTAAAGGAAAACATTTAATTGAGGTAGCAGATTGCAAGTTCAGAGGTTCAGTCCGTTATCATCATAGCAGGGAGCATGGAGGCATGCAGGCAGACACTGTTCTGGCTACATCTTGACCAAAAGGCGACAGGAAATGGTCTGTAACACTAGGGTGTATCTTGAGCATAGGAAACCTCAAAGCCCACCTCCACACTGACACACTTCCTTCAACAAGGCCACACCTATTCCAACAAAGCCACACCCCCTAATAGTTCCACTCTCTATGAGCTTATGGGGGCCAATTACACTCAAACCACCACCCTTACATTTGGCCAAAGGGCAGACAATAAGTGATGATAGAATGCTCAGCTCCAAATATGACATCTACATCACATTCCCTTGCCCTAGGCTCAGGAACATCTCCAAAGAGGGGCAGAGAGATCGTGTGAGCTGGGGAGGACTGGGATGAAACCAGATCTCCTTGACATGACAGGGCAGATCTCCTGGACACAGGGCTGCCTCTCCCATGAGCTCACAGCAACTGTGTTGTTTGCACAGGATTGGAACAGGATCAAGCCAGTTAACATTCCAGCAAGGATGGAGGAAGGGTTAACAAGGCTGCTAGGGGAGAGTCAGTTTTCTTAAAGGGTGTGGCCCCTAGTGAATTGTCCATACCCCAGTGGATGGCCCCCACATCCATGTGCACCCAGCCAGCACTAATTGGGATTATAATGGGGGGTAGGAGAGGAACTTGGGAGGGAGACACGTTAGAAGAAGAGTCTAGCATAAAATAGTAGAGAGTGCATTTGATCAAAGTATATACATGCAGGAAATTCTCAAAGAATAAGAATACATGCACGCACGTGCGCGCACGCACACACACACACACACACACACACACACACAAAAGTATCATAAGAGAAAAAATGAAATGGAACACACAATTGAGTAAATATCTTCAATTGGGGGCTGCATCACATTAAAAGAGGGTACAAATAAGGTTGAAATTGACATTCATCGAGTCAAGAGGGCTATTTACATATTAATAACAGCAACCAGGATCATAGCATCCTTCGGGCTTTCTCGTCGACCTTTACTTTTTAAACGCTTATCTTTATGCCCCTGGCTTTTGAAGCTTGTTTGTTTCTTTCGGAGTGATTTGTTGGGTAAGGCCTTGATGGTGATGTCTCAGGATTGATCCTTTGTCTGGAGCCTGCTCCTGGAAGGCTGGCATCTGGGGAATTTGGATCCAAACTCACTTATTTATAATATTGGAAGTGACTGAGGTACAAACGCCTCTCAGGTTTTGACTACCAAATGTAGGATCCAGTTTTGTGGCACAGGAAGGGTTCTCTGGGCTCTTATATGATGTCATGTCCGTGGTTTTGCATCTTAGATAGGGAATTTAACAGCACACAGAAAAGCACACAACAACACGGAGTTGCTAAAAGTGAGAGTAAAATACAGAGCATGCCTCAGAGAGTGGTAACAGGCTCACTGAGCACAAGGCTGGGGAGAGCCCGGACTTCTTTTCTGTAGTTTTTTTTAAATGAATGTAGATAGAAAGAAGAACCAACCCCTAGCAATGGGAGTGGAATGGATCCTTAAACTGATGGACCCTTACGTTGGTGTATAACTTTGGACAACCTGTCCTTGCACTGGTAGATCCTGTAATTTTAAGTATATGTTATTCCCATCACATTTACATGAAATAATAAATATGTTTTGTTTGTTTTTTAACAGTCACTTCAAGGACAGATTGGCCTTAAATAAGCTGACTTCAAAAGAGTTTTATTTTTTAAAATTTTTATTCATGTGTATGATGTGTGTGCCAATGTGTCTGTATCTACCAGGTGAAAGCAGGTGCCCAAGGAGGGCAGAAGAGGGCATCAGATGCCCTGGAACTGGAGGTAAAAGTGGTTGTGAGTCACCACCTATGGGTGCTAGAAACTTTGGGGTTCTCTGGGGAAGCAGTAAGTGTTCTTAACTGCTGAGCCATTTCTCCAGGCCCCCTCTCCCTCCCAATACCCCCTCTATACCCTTCTCCTTCCATTCGTCTTCTTTTGAGGCAGGGTCCTACTTTGTAGCCTTGGCTAGCCTGGAGTGCTCTATGTAGACAGACTGGCCTTGACCTCATAGGAATCTACCTGCCTTAGCCTTCTGAGTGCTGTGGTTAAAGGTATATGCCATCACATCTGGCCCCCAACTGTTCTTTTACCAGGATGTGTCTGACCACATATCACCCATAGGACAGGAGTTGCCCTGGTTGCTGGACAGTCTCTATGCTTGCCTGCTTCACCCCATTTCCCAAGTGACAAATTTTACTCTTTTTAATAGAATTAAGATGTTCTTGGGAAACTGGATGTTTGAAATTGCCAATTAAATTCTAGTGCCTGATAAATGTTTCCGCAGATGTGGAGCATCTTAAACTAAGAAGCAAACAGGTTGATTAGATTTTCCAATATTTTTTCAGAAAGAGAAGTGGAGTTAGGGTCAAGTTAGAGGGACCTGAAACTGAAGTGTCAGGGTGATCTGGGGATGAAAGCAAAGCAGTCATGTGGCAGAATCATGCTTGGCCATGTGCCCAGTTTCCAGAGGAGCAGTTAGGGAGCTGATACCTGCAGGAATGGCTGGTGTGACTGGGCACAGGATGGCTTTTCCTGATTGGTCAGGGCCAAGGTAGGCAGCCCCATTGTCAGATTTTGTTACAATTGTTTTGGGGGTAACAGTTAACTCTTTTAGAAAGCCCTTGCATGATGGTTGGCAAATGTGGCTCTGTTGATGTGCTTGCCCACATATCCTTTGGTTCAAAAAAAAAATCTAACAAATAAAGTAATTTTTCTTGACAGTTCCAAATTGGTAAAGACACATTTTTGAAAAATATCTAACAGGAATCAAAAGTATAAGTCTTTTAAAAAATTACCATTTGATTCTTTTCATATATCTTGGTCCTCTTTCCCCCCAATTCCTATTCCTCCCATATCCTTCCTACCTCTCTACTTTCCCAACTTCATGTTCTCTCTTCCCTCTAAAGAAAACAAAACAATCCAACTAAAACTAAAAGATAAAACATGAAAGCCAAAACAGACAAACTAAAAGGAAGGAGGAGGAAGAAGACAAAGAAGAAGGAGGAATAAGAGGAGGAGGAAGAAGAAAGAGAAGAAAAAAACAAAATAAAGAAGGAAAGAGAGGAGGAAAAACCGAAGTGCCAAAGCAAAACAGGAAGAACACAAAGAAAACATGGAGTCTACTTTCTGTTGGCCAACTACTCCTGGGCGTGGGGTCTGCCTTGGAGTGTGGTTGTTGTACCTAAATGACAATCGGTTAAAAAAAACTGGTTTCTCCCCTTTTCCAATTGCAAACAGCTTCTTGGTTAAGTCTGGGACTTTGTGTCTACTTCTTGCTGGTGCTGAGATTTTGTCCGGTTTTAACCTGTGCGGGTCTTATGTAAGAGGCACTTTCAATTTGACCATTACTCTCTTTTTACCTAATGACTTCCTCTTCTACAGCCTTCATATCTGAAGATATGAAGATATCTGAAGATGATCAATGCTGATGAGTGTTGTTTAATATTATATATATATTTGGAGGATGTCGGACTGGAGTGACTGGTAGAGAAAGTTTTGACTTTGTGTGAGACTAGAGGAAGCTAGAGAAATATAAAATCAGTATCTCATTCCCTTTGTAGAGCAAACAAAAACAGCTTTAAAACCATACAAAAATAAGCATCTCTGTGCTCCTCCATTCCCTCCCAAATACCCCAGAGGAAGAGTGTGAGGAGTAAGTCATGACCATGCGGCATGGTTGAGGTGCCCAGCCTTGCAGTGGGACCAGTGCAAGAAGTGTTCGAACTGTTTTTCTAACTTGACACCCTCCTGCCACCACAGACCGGTCTGGAATTCCCCCTGGAGTCCAAGCAGGCCCCAAACTCATAATCTTCCTGCCCCGGTCTCTCAAGTGCTGAGATTATAGGTGCAAGCCTCCATGCTAGTTTGGCCCAATCCTCTTTGCTGCTCCCAAGAATATTTCATTTCCATCTTCCCACTGCATCTGTGAGTGGTTCAGTGGGCGTCACACAGCACAGGAAAGCCCTATGCAGGCCTCCTTCTTTGTAAGACAGAGAAGGTTAGAGAAGAAAGCCACTCATCCTTTGATCTGGGCTGTCTCCATTTAAAAAAACAATTTGCTTCTTTGTATCATTTAGTAACCATGATAACCACATTGGTAAAATGTTTTTCACTCCATTGTATGACTCATAACACAAAACTGGAATCTTTTTATTTTTATTAGAAAAAACAATGCCTATGGATGTTACCAAGCACAGTTGTGCCCAGTAGCCAGCAAGTCATAAGATGATGGCACCTCAGAAGAGCATGGGGGAACCTGGACAGCTTCCAAAGTCAAAATAGCATTCTGAGACTCTTGAATGAGGGTGGTCTGTCTGATTCTTTCCAGGGTGGATCTGGTGCTCCCGAGCGTAATGTTGCTTGATGAGCTGGAGTTAAATACCAACTCACAGTGCTGCTGGGCACCAGGGCACGACCGAGCATTAAATATCACTTCAGGAAAAAACCATATTTGCCCACATGCTGACAGTTCATTTCCAGGTGGGGCTTCACGCCTGCTCCGCGCGCGGTAACTTCAATCTTCCCTCTGTGAAATTGTAGACAGCTTGTCTGCGGAGGCTCAGCCAGGCCTATTAATATTTATACATTCTATTCACACTCCAGTCAGAGCGTATAAGGTGGAGATCTTTCTGATTTGGAAGCTATTAAGATTCATGACCCCTTTAGCTATTTACTGCGTGCAGCGTGAGAGCCACTGCAATCAGCTTACTCTTAAGAAGAAGGCACAAATCATTACTGCTCAAATATTGTCCTGCATTGTGACCATTTGTAGTCCATCAAAAGTGCTAGGAATGTTAATGCATTCTTTTATCTCAAGACACAGATTATTAGATGAGGCGTTCTTCTCCCGGGATGGGATAGGAGTGCTATGCCAAAAATTGCTTCTTAAATCCAAATTAGTGACGCGGATTGAAGCTTCATAGGTTATTAAGAAGCAATATCTAATCAATTTTCCTTCTTGAGAGCAGACTCTGATTGAACAGACGATGAGAACGAGGGCTTGAATGGGACGGAACAAAAGAGTCAAATATCTAGGTGGGCATATGGTCTGTCTCCGAAGAAACCAATTCTCTTAGCAATTCTAAGAGAATTGTAGCTCTGGTTTACAAAGTATTGTGGAGTTGGAGATAGGCCTTATATTTAATTAATTTGTGAAATTATTTAGTATGTTTTATTGGGATTGATAAGAAAGCTAATCCTATTCTATTGAAATAGTCTTACTCAACTGAAAGAAAAAAAGGAGAACATTAAAAGAAAATGACTAGAGGAGAAGGAAAGAGACTGAATATTTGTTCAGAACTTATTACAGACTAGGCATTTTATAGGGATTCGTTACTTGAAATTTCACAACAGTCCCTGAAGAAGCCATTGTCTTTGCAGACTGAAACCTTAAGGAAGCCAACTATCTTACCCCAGACCACATAGTTAGTCAATAGAGTGCTAACACTGAGTCTGTCATAATTCCAGAATGTTTTAGAGATACTGTCTGATTTACATTACTCAAGGAAGACTGTGCGATGGCTCGTCCTAGTTACTTTCTGTTGCTGTAACAAAACGTCCTGACTGAAACGGACAGTTTTCAAGCTACAGTCTGTCATAGAGAGAAGTCATAATCCTGAAGATGGGAGAAGAAAGACCGCCGACCCAAACCGTCATGGCTAAATTAATTAAAGCGAGCTTTTTTTATTCAGATACATGGACTGTCTCCCCCTGAGGCAGGGTTCACGAGGTCAGCACTGGACATGAGAAAGACAAGGCTTTTGTAGCTCAGGGGTAGAGAGTTTCCAAATGGAGGGAATAGGTGGGGTTGCAGGAGCTGAACATAACAGGGGTCAGAACAAGGTAATCACAACAGGTAGTATAATGTGGTAATAATATGGGGGGTTATATAGCCTTTAGAAACAAAGGTAGGGTTGCAAGATGGTCATAAATAGCTCTCTGAAACAAAGACACAATGGTCATTTCCGAAACAGACAGTACAGAGCCATTTGTAGTTTAGGATGGCTACAGCCCCATCCTTGAGAAACAGGAATGAACCTAATTTGTCTTTACTATAATAAAATGGCTTGTAAGCCTAAGATGGAGGCAGGCTGTTTATTTAGGGCCAAGACAGGAACTCAAGGCCGGAACTGAAGCAGAGAGCAGGGAAGAACACTGCATGATGGCTTGCTTCTCTTGGACCTGCCTACGAGTGGTAACACCCACGGTGGGCTTGATCCTCCCACACCAATCATTAATCAAGAAACTTCCCCTAGACTTGCCTACGGCCAATGGGATAGAGGCATTTTTCAACTCAGGTTCCTTCTTCCCAAATGACTCTAGTTTTGTCATGTTGACAAGACACATGGCCTCCGAAGGCCACATTCTCTGTAGATTTCCACCTGCGTGGGAAAGTTTCTACTGTAAAATATGAGGCTGTGAATCCCCCCCAAATAACCCACTGGTTTGCTCTGATTGATCTTTTGTTTCCTAACCTTCAATTTGCAGCAAAGAAAACCCCAAAGAACTTCTTCCTTTAAAAAGAAATTACCATTGCTTCTTTAACCTTATTCTTTCTGAAAAGTTCCTGCTTCTCCGCCGATGCAATAATCCAAATCAGACCAAATCAAACCGAATTAGAAAAAGCCCAGGTTTAATGGCTACAAATGTTGAATGGCTTCCCAGACCATTCTTCTGGGTCTTCTGGGGCGGGGAACAATGCTTTCACGGTGAGTATACATTAGTTTCACTCATCTTGACTACCCCAAGCAAGACACCATGGTGACTCATGTCTAAGTTTATTCAGTGTTGAGTTAATTTTACCACACACTGAAATGGGCGAACTAAACTTCAGGGGGGAAAAGCTTAAGAAAATAAAACAATTTCCTTTATATTGAAAAAATTAAATAAGATTAATGAAAATGGTTTCATATTCAAATCAAAACAAACTTTGAAGTGCCGTTTCCTTCCTGTGGCTTTAGTTACTGCCTTTTCGCCTGTCTGGCTTTCTGAAGAGTGGTCAGGGGATGAGAACTGACAGGCCGAGTAACTGCATAGAGCCAACGCGCCATTTCCCACGCGTGTCCTCGCTCTGCTTGATGTGGGCGAGGTTTCGGCTTGAGGGCGATTTCTTGCCTTTGAGAATTAACCTTAAAGACAAGGTAGTTCTGTTTCACTTGGACTCACAGTCCGTGAGGTCACTTGGAGATAATTAACTTTGTCAAGACAAACAACAGGAGCAACAAGCAAACTAGCAAACGAAATCCCAAGCACCCAGCCGTCACAGGGTGACATCGCGTCGGAACCACCCAGGTTTTGTGTATGGCCTGGTGTAAACCCTGGTTGACAGTTTTAAATCTCCATCAGCTCCCTGGGGGTAGGAGGGTAAAGGAAGCAGATGTTCATTTTTATTCTGTTTTGCAGCTGTGCACTCCTAAACCTTCCCATAGTAGCGGCTCTTCCGTACGTCTTTGTCACCAGGAGAAATCTGAAGTGGGATTTTTGAAATGTCATCAGACTTCTGTTTATCTGCCTTAGTTATTCTCATTCAACAGAGCCATTCATACCTTGTCAGAAGTGTCCAAGGGCCCATGAATTCTAGTAGTTAATTTCAAAATAAAGGGGAAATGACACAGGCTTGCTCCCTAATCATATCTCAAGAACTAACATAAAGACGAATATCCAGCTTGCTACAAATGGGATTATTAACCTTATTAGAATATTGGTAATTGTTGTCACCCAGCTATTATGTTACAAAACCACAATTCTACCTCTGGTCTTTTGAGCCCAGAGTCTAATCTTATTTTTAAAGATTGATTTTATTTTATTTATATATATGAATATGAGTCTGTGTGTTTATGCTATATGTGAACAGGTACCTTTAGAGGCCAGAAGATGGTGTGGGTCGTGTGGAGCTGGAGTTACAGGTCTGATGTGGGTGTAGGAGCTGAAGTTTGGCTTCCCTAGAGCCGTGAGTCTGAGCTCTCCCTCTGACACCCACCCCTCATCTTCTCCTTACATGCCACATCATACCGTTTCTGACTTTTTCTGAGGACTCCCCTGACCTCCCTGCAGGCTATCTGGTTGCCCCTTCTCTCAGCTGTTTCCCTCATGGTGAATCTCCACTGGAGATGGATGCAGCTTCCTCCGCATGTGATGGTCTCACCCCCGGACTCTCACCTTTCAGAGCCGGGTGAGTGTTCTACATATTATCTTAAGCCGTTCCTTTTGTTTCTATTAACTTGGTGTATGGTTGACTCTTTATTTCCCACTTGTTTAGTGAGCGGCTATTGTCCTGGATTTACCGGACTATCGCTTTATGCTCGAACACACACAGCTTTGAACAATAGGCACTTTAGAAATGAAAGCCACAGCTTTAGTACTTTTCAGATGTCTTGTAGAAAGAGGAGACTCGTTAAAGAAATCCAACTTTGAAAATGGCTTTGGAGATCTTTTCTCAACCACCAGGAAAACCGGTTGTGATGAGGGTAAACCGGTTTTGTGAGATGCTTGCTAATAGCTCCAAAGACTATAGAATGTTGTGTGCAAATACTTTTAAAGCCAGGCTGGTGTTGTGACTGTTATGTCAGGGTCAGATCCGTAGTTTTTAATTGAATTTGTTTTTAAGACAACACACATGCCATTCTCGGTTTAGATACTCATGTTCTTGGAATATCCATAAACAACAACAACAGCAACAATCTCCAGTACCTAGAATATGCCCCTCTGTACTTTCCATAGCCAGTTAAGGTATTAGCCATTGCAGAGTGACTACCTAGGCCGTGGTCTGTTTTCTGCTCTTGTAACAGAGTGCCCAATACTGGATAACTATGAAAAACCATTTGTTCCTTATAGTTTAAAGGTTGGGGAGTCCTAGAGCCTGTCACAGGCATTTTCTGAGGCCTTCCTGCAGCATCATAACACAGGCAGAGAGCATCAGGGCACGCACTACATGGCCAGTATGCAAGGACATAAAGGCTCTGGTCTCTCTCCCTCTCTTTAGGAAGCCACCAATCCCAGCATAGGGTCCCACCCGCTCCAAAGACCTCATTTCCCATACATACCACCATTATGAATTTGGGGCTGAAATTTCTAACATATGATGTTTTTGGAGGACGTGGTCAAAGCAAAGTAACTGATCAGCCGAAGTCACGTGGGGGAAAGAAAGCAGGTTCAAGGCTGAGTTGTCCCTAACAAAGTGGGCTTTTCTTTCGACCAGTTGTCGTCTGGTTAGACACTGGGGTCATGCTTCCTGGTCCACTTCCTTCAAGAGCTGGTCATATTTAACAAGGTTAAGCACCCCAGAGCTGTAGGTAAAGAAGACATAGTATATGGCATAAATATTGAAATCTATGTAATAAAAATATTTCCTCTAGGAAAACCCAAAAAGCCTTCTTTACATTTTCTGAACAATCCTATTCTAGGAAAATTTGCATTTAAAATTCTCAAATGTCTAAATCATGAATGCAGAAATTGGAAGAATTTGTGCCCTACTGATATTTCAAAGCAGACAAACTTAGAAAATTCAGTGTTATGAGGAGAGAGATTGAAGACAGTTTTATAAAGCTCAAATATTACTCTTCTCTTTCATTTGATCAGTCTGCCTCTATCCACAGACAATTCTTTATTTTTTTCTCCTAGGCTTGATTCCCTTGTCTCATCTCTAGAAATCGTTTTTTGCAGGATGATTTCATTATTAGATTTCTTTTTAAAAATATATGTGTGTGCACCGAGAACTGTAGTGCATTTCTTTTCCTTTTCCGCTGATGGCTGGCTCTTCAGCTGTACCTGGGCTCCTAGAACACAGCTTGTGGGGGTCAGCTGTGGCCTAGGCAAGTGGGGAGCACTTAGTGCAGAACTTCGGGACTCATTCTTAAAGGGACCCCATGCTCCTTATTCCTACCACTTTTTCATCTGCTTCTTTGAATGTAGATTGAAGGGTGTGACTAGGAATCCCTGGTTGAGGGATGAAGTCTAGGTGGAGCAACGAGAAAGAAAGAACCCATCTTAGGATGACTTTGCAAAGCCCTGTTTCCCTATTTGCTTTCCATGGCTATGACTGGAGAGAGATGCCTTTCTGTGTGATTTCAGGTACTGTCATTTTTGGCCTATGAAGCATATAGCTAAATCTATATACTCCTTAATATACATACAGAGAATGTGGGACTTTTTTTTTAAGTTTGGATAATATTTGAAACAAAATGGAACCAAAAAATTCTCTTATGTGTAACAAGGAGGAACTGCAACACCCTATGAGTCTGTTTTTTGGGTTTTTTTTTTTTTGTGTGTGTGTGTGTGTGTTTTAACTGCACATCAACACAGAAACTATGAGGTCTTCAAGCCTTTTACCATCAGTTAATTCAGAACAGGTCTTTAAGCAATAGGCGTGACTGCAAGGCTGTCTCATTCAGACAACAGCAATCAGCTGCCTAATTTATCTTGCCTTTGAGAGGAGGTTTGCTGATGGAGGGGGAGCGCTAAGTACTTTGGAGCTTTTAAAGCGAGGACATTTCAAGCCAGCTTCAACTGGAAGTAAATCTTAGGCCTCGTGATTTAAACACATGTTCATGTGTCGTTAAAACCTGGGTTGTTCTGAAAGGTTCGGGGGAAGAGGACTGTGTGAGGAGGATGTAGGTAGGGGAGGCAGATTCTCACAGAGAGCGATGGAGAACCAAAGTCCTCAGACAGATGCTCTGAAAGGGCAGAGAAACAAAAGCCAACCTAGAGACTAGGTGGTCCCAGTTTTGGAGCTGCCTAGGGCGTTTTGCTATGTTTTCCAGGTTAGTGGATAGTATCTCTGATAGTTGATATTGACTGGTAACTTGACAGGACCCATGAGACAAATTCCTGGCCGTGAGTGTAATGATTTCTTCTTTGTTGGGCTAAGTGGGGTGAGAGGAGTGACCCTAAAAGTGGGTGGCACCGTTTCACAGGCAAGGTTCCTCAACTGAATAGAGGAGAAAACGAGTTGAGCCCGGCCTTCATTTCTTTCTGCTTCCTGACTCACACAGTGAGATCAGCTGACCCTAGGTCCTGCTGCCCCACCTATCCCACTATGATACACGTACTTCTGAGCTGTGAACCAACACTAACTCACCTTCCTTAAGTGGTTTGTGGATATTTTTATCATAGCAAAGAGAAAAACAGCGGAGAGATTTGGGTATATGTCAGCCATACCATTTGTAGGATGTGTGGCAAACCCAGATTTTGTATTCTGTGCCTTCCCTACAGTAGGAGCTTAGTTCTTTTTCAGTCTGGATAACAGCTCAGGAAGTAAAATAAGCACACTTATTTGTGTGTGAAAACACTCATGGACACTTGATATTTCCTGAACACAAATGTTGGGCTTGTATGTTTCCTTACATATCAAATGTCCACAACAATCAGTGAAGTGAATGTCTATTTATTTATTTATTTATTTATTTATTTATTTATTTATTTATTTATTGGGTGTGTATGTATGGGTGTGTACCTACCCCAGTGTGTGTATGGAGGTCAGAGGACAACTTGCTGGGGTCAGTTTTCTCCTACCATGTAGACTTCAGGGATCAAACTCAGGTTACCAGTTGAGCCATCTTGTTTAGCCCAGTGTGTGTGTGTGTGTGTGTGTGTGTGTGTGTGTGTGTAGTGCATAAGTATACATGTATGTATGTATGTATGTATGTATGTATGTATGTATGTATAAGAAAGACTATTAGAAGTTACAAGGGGGGAAAGACCAAATAATACACAAAAGCAGATCTATTAGAATAACATTTGTTTTCAGTAGAGACTCCAAATGCCAGAAGAGCATGGACAGATGTTCTACAGACTCTAAGAGACCACAGATGCCAGCCCAGATTACTATACTAAGCAAAACTTTCAATCACAATAGATGGAGAAAATCAAATTCAAACAGTATCTACCTGCAAATCCAGCCACAGAAGGCACTAGAAGGAAAGCTTCAACCTGGAGAGGTTAACTATACCCACACCCCAGGATGAAAACCCATAAGGGATAAATAATCGCAGGCCAGCAAATCAAAATAAAGGGAAAAGACCCAACACCACCACAACAAAATAACAGGAATGAATAAACTCTGTTCACTGATAACGCTAAACATCAGTGGTCTCAACTCTCCAATAAAAAGACATCAGCAGAAAATGCAAATCAAAAGTACTTTGAGATTTCATCTTGGGCTTGTCAGAATGTCCAAGATCAATAAAACAAATGTCAGCTCATTCTGGCAAGCATGTGCAGGAAGGGGAACACTCATCACTTGCTGTTGGTAGTGAAAGATTGTACAGTCACTGCGGAAGTAAGTGTGGCAGTTCCTCAGGAAGATGGGAATTGAGCTACTTCAAGATCCAGATATACCTTTTAGGGTACATATATCCAATACTTTGTCAACCAATGTTCATTGCTGTTCCATGATCCAGATATACCCTCTTAGAGTACATATATCCAAAGGATGTTTCATTCTACAGAGATACTTGGTCAACCAATGTTCATTGCTGCTCTTTTCAAAATAGCCGTAAATTGGAAACAACCTAGATGTTTGTCAGCGGAAGAAAGGATAAAGAAAATGTGGTACACTTACACAATGGAATATTAACATTAAAAAGTGAAATTAGGTAAATTCATAGGTAAATATATATAGTTAGGAAAAAATCATCCTGAGTGAGGTAGCTCAGACCCAGAAAGACACATATAGTCCCTTACATGTGGACGTTACTTGTTAAATCAATGATAAACAATCTATAATCCATATAACCACAGAGGGGGGATGGATCTTCCTTGGAAGGGGAGCCAAAATAGTTATGGGTGGATGGAGTGTGTTTGTGGACTAGAATGAGAGGGTCAAATGGAGAGGATAAAGAGGGGGATAAAGAGGGAGTGTGGGGGAGAATGTGGGGAGGGATGCTTAAATTAAGGGTGGATTGAGGGGCTCTATAGAAACCTAATACAGTAGAAGCTTCTTAAACTATATACATATATGAAGTTGATCTAAATGAAATCACCAAATAATGGGGGAAAGAGAGCCCTAATTGTACATCTTTTGTCTTCAAATGAAGCTTCCAGTACTAGGAATGGGTTACATTTAATCAAGTTCTTGGCTGAAGGGGTTTTATTGGAAACCCCAAACAACCTAGGCTATTGCCAAGCATATTAGTTGTTTTCCACAAATTGATAGTAAGGTTTAATTGGTAAAGCCAACTTACCGAAGACAAAGAAGTTGAGTAATTGCCTACCTAGAGCCTTCAACCCTACAGAGTAGTGTTCCTGTTACTGGAAGGTACTCTACAAGCTACCAAAGGTAAATACCAGTCCAGTTACAAGCTCTTATGTCTACAATGGTGAACTGCCTGCAAGACACACTGGTGTAGTAGTAGCACAAAGTTTGTGGGATTAACCAACCAAGATCTTATTTGATTTGAGGCCCACACCATGAGATGGGACCAATCCACAACACTGCTTGGTTGTTCAAGAACCTGAGACTAGACAGGACCATGGACCTAGGGGAAAGCCAAACACTGTTCTGTTAAGGGACTGTAACAATAAAATGACTCAAACTATAGTCTGCTATATTCAGACATCAGGATGTTGCTCAGCCATCACCAGAGAAGCTTCCTTCTACAGATGATGGGAACAAATACAGAGGCTCACAGCCAATGTGCAGAGACAGACAGATGCATGCGCGCGCGCACACACACACACACAGAGGGGGAGAGAGAGAGAGAGAGAGAGAGAGAGAGAGACTGTCTTGGAACTCTCAGTCCTACCTGGGATGTCCTTATTAAATTTCTTCCCTCAGGGCTTGGGAAACTGTGGAGGAGGAGGCTGAAAGAGCGTAAGAGCCAGAGGGGAGAGAGGACACCTAGGGAACGAGGCCTGAACACAGCGCAATCTTTACACCTTTGAAATCATAGCGCAGCATGTACAGGGCCTATGAGGTCCTGCACCAGGTGGGGTCCTAGAGTTGAGAGAAGATGTGGACACATGCCACAATTCCTAACCCAGAAGGTAGCTTTGATAACTACTTGCAAATTTAAAAAAAAATAGTTTTCTGCAAGAGAATTTCACTGGGGAAACAAGCCACTCTTCAGTATAGCCCCATTCTCAGAAGTAGATGGCCTACACAAAATGAATTCAATGGCATCTTTGGAGGTTTTTTTTTTTCTTTTCTTTTCTTTCTTTTTTTTTTGTCTCATAATCTTGTGTCAGGGCAGTTTTTTTAAAAAAATATAGGTTCTTTATGTATATTTAATGGTTTCTGCTTTTGTGTTTTTAGGGGATTCCCGTGTATGTGAACATGTGTGTCTCACGTGTTTCTTGTGCTTTTTCTCTGTTTGTTTTATCCTATTTTGACTTGTTTGTTCTTGTTTTAGCTTATTTTATTATTTTTTCGTAGATGTCTATTTTCTAAGGAGAGATAGAAAGGGTGTGGATATGAAGCAGGCAAACTGGGGGAGTTGGAGGAAACAATAGTCAGAATATATTGTATGAAAAAAATCTATCATTAATAAAAGAAAAAATATAAATAACTTTGAAATATATTCCACTAGCCCAAACTAATATCCACGAGCAAATGCTGAATAGTAAAGCCTTCTTTAAGATGGCCGTTCTTGGTCTTTAAGCTGTGTGGAGAGGTCTGCTTTGAACATGTTTTCCTTGTTGCTGTGTCTTGGGGGAAATACAGAGTAGGAAAGCTATCAACGATGCAAAAAGGGTGTAATTCATCTTAACCTAGATGAATAAATTTGTAAAACTAAGAATGAGAACAACCTTCCAATATTCAATCATCTTAGTAGGAAAGATTGTCTTCAAGTATAGTGTTTGAAACCTATTGCGCATGTGAGTATAACTAATATGTTCGGGACTTTTACAAATAAACTTATAAAATAGGGTTTTATTAAACCCCCAAAGAAGACCAATGAAATAAAAAATTAAAGGAATAAAATAGGCATTTAGCCAGTTCCACCCTTTCTCATGAACATCCACGATGCATGTATAAATATCTATGTACATATTTGAATAGGGCTGCCCCATTGGTTACACATGTATGTGTGCATAGTGTGCTTGTTTGTATGAAAGCGCATTCATGGGTGTGTAGGTGTGTTGTGATCGAGCTGCCCTCACTCCCCCGACCGACAACAGAACTTCCTTGTGGTCTGTAATTGACAAGGATGTTTGTGTTCTTTCTGGCCGGAGGTTTTTCCACAGAAGCAGTAGAGGTATAAAAGGCTTTAGCTCGGGGCAAAATAAAGGTTGCTGTTCTTCCACCTGAAGAGAAGCCTCCGTGTCTCAATCCTGGCACACACCCACCCCCGCCCCGCTGCTGCCAGTTTTGGTATCCAGGCTGTGCTGGCGTGGCATAGGTGCACCTGTATATGTGTGTGTGTGAACAAGTCTACATCCATGTGTAAAAGCCCAAAGTCAACGTCCGCTGTCTTCCTCAATAGCTCCCCACTTTCTTTGTCAAGGCTGATCTGTATGTAGCTGCTCTTGGTGCTCACAGATTCTGGCTAGCTTTGGGGTCTCCATTCCTTAACTCCTGAGTGTTGGGCTAACAGTTGGCTGCCATACCTGTCTGATTTTTGCATGGGTTCTAGGGATCTGAACTCTGGTCCTCCATGAGTGACAAACTTAATTCACTGAGTCACATCCTTAAAACCCTCCCAACTACCTGTCCTTCACCCCTTTCTCTCTTTCCTGAAGCCAGAGTACTTAGACATTCTGTCATTGTACCACACCCTTAGTCCTTGTTCACCTTCCATTTAATTTAATATACATTATGTATTATATATATTATATATATATATATGAAATGTTTATTTCAAAACTCACATCTCACACACATATGAGGCTAGGACCCCATGTAACCACCACTGTAGCCACTAAAGCAGAGAGCTTGCTTTGCAGGCTATTGATATTGAGCGAGTGGAGGGAGGAAGGAGACTGAGTGTCAGCTTTCAAGCCCTGGCTCAGTTTTCTTTTTTAATTATACATGTGGAGTAATGACGATGTTTGAGATCGTCATCTAGGAACATATGCTAGTGTTTCTCCTCCCATTCTTCAGTATCTACAGTATAGAAGCAGAACTTGCTTCAGCTCCCTAGTATTTGAGAACAAAAGCATTACTTTGGGAATGGGTTCCTCGAGTCTTTCCTTATGGAGACATCTCAGATAGTTTTGGGTATTTAGTCATCCAGGCGACAGCTTCTCAACCTGCAGCTCACGAACTTTTGGATCGAATGACCCTTTTACAGGGGTCTCCTAAGACCACTGCAAATATCAGATATTTACATTGCTATTCATAATGGCAGTAACATTGCAATTGTGAAGTAGCAACAAAAACAATTTTATTGTTGGTAGTCACCACAACATGAGAAACTGAATTAAGAGGTCGCAGCGTTAGAAAGGTTGAGAACCGCTGCTCTCGGTCACAGAGATGGTTGTAATGCTGGGCCTGGTGCGGCAAATGAAAGAATATAGAGTTTGCTGTGTGCCGCTAGTCTGAAGCATTAATTGTTTGAGCCTGTTCTAGAGGTGCAGTATATGATTCCTTGTGGTATCTTGGTTTCAATCACCCCTGGCTTTAGTTCTGATCTGAAAAGTTCTTGAACATTCCAGTCATGGTACATCCCAGAGCAGAGACTGCCAAGCACACAGCTGCTAACAGCCAAATGCTCCTGAAAATATACATGTTTCTTATGCTGGGAATATGAAGAACAAATTCATTTTTTCCCCTGTAGTAGACGACAGTTGAATTTTACTAAGAGAATCTTGTCATGGTTTTCCTGATAAAGAATTTTCCTCCCCACCCCCACATCCAGCCCCAGCCCCTTGAAGACTATCTCAGAGTAGATTTTTGCAGAAAACAGCTATGCTAATGAGGTAGAAAGGCAAGACACTCAGCGAGTTATGGAGCTAATTGCTACCAGTCTGCCTTTAATAAGATATGGGGGTGGCATGGTAGCTGCTCTTTTACCCTTAAAATCCTGTTTGCCCTTCTGAAAAAATTCCAAAATGACGAGACTACTAATTTTTCGAAAGCCTCAGTTGTGCATCTCAAAACACAGAGGGAAGCATACTAATTGGAATGACTCTTTTTCTTTTAAAATGAGGTTCTTTCAAGTGCTGTGTTAGTAACTTTGCCATAGTAAGTCTCAAAACAGTGAATGAAGTTGCAGTAGGGTTTCTTGAACTCTATCCCATCGAATGAGAAGGTCGGATACTGTCCACCAGAGTACTGGGGAGTAATGATGTCATCCCTAAGTGATAGACATACTGCACTCTGAGGTGAGCCCTGCAGCACCCTCTCTTAGGGTCTATCCCTTTTGAGTGTGAGTAGAGTCTATGGCTTTCTGCACACTCGTAGGATCTGTTAAAGGTGATGAAGAATCACTCCTGAGATTTTCTTTTGTTATATAGCACACAGTTATTTTTCCTCCCCCCTCCCTCCCTTCCTTCCTCCCTCCCTCCCTCCCTCCCTCCCTCCCCTTCTCTCTCAACTAAGCTGGTCTGGAACTCACTATATCCACCGGGCTTTGTGGAAGTTTCACACCGTGGCCTCTGGAGTCCTGGGTTTACAGATGTGCACCGTGCCCTGCTAACATACAGTCGCGAGACTAGCGACTCCCTTGCTGGTCTTGAAGGAGCACATGCTAAGTTGTGAACTGTGGCTGAAGAGGGGGAGCTGTGGCTGGACTCGTGGTCCTGCAAGCCAGTGAGAAATCAAGGCCTTTGCTCATAGCAAGATAGAGAAATGAGCTTAGAAGTAAATTCTTCCACAGGTGAGTCCTCAGATGGACACACAGCTTGGCTGGTGGCTTGATTATAGCCTTCTTAGATCCTGAGTAGACAACCCACTTAAGCTTTGTCCCGACTCCTGAGCCATGAAAATATGAACTAATAACTGTATTTAAAAAAACTTTATTTTTATGTGTACAAGTGTCTTGCCTGCTTATATGTCTGTGTACTATGTATTTGCCTGGTGCTCAAAGAAGGCAGAAGAAAGTCCCCAGGGGTTATATACAGTTGTGAGCCACCGTATAGGTGCTGGGAACTGAACTCAGGTCCTCTGGAAGAGCAGATAGTGCTCTTAACCACTGAGCCATCTCTTCAAATCTAGAAATGTGTGTTTTTAAATGCCAAGTTTGTGGCGCTTTGCTATTCAGCAAGAAAAACTAGCACAACCTTTTGCTCATCAAGAATTTGTTTTCTTATTAAAGAAAAATGATTCAGGATTGGGAGACAGCTCAGGCGGTGAGTTGCTTGCCTAGCATGAGGACCTGCGTCTGATGCCCAGTTGTTCCGTGAACAGTAGACTGTGCTGGTGTGTGCCTGCAGTCTTCTGTGTGCTTGTAGACATTGGCAGGTAGAGCCCTGGGATCTGCTGGCCAGCCAGTATAGCTTAATCTGCAAGTCTGAGGTCCCAGTAAGAGACACAATTTACAACAAACAGAGGTTGACCTCTGGCCTCCACACACAGGCACACAAGCACCCTCCCCCACACGTGTACCTCCCCATGCTCATACACAAATAAATAAGTATTAAAAGAAATAAAGAAAATTATTCAGTGACTGTGAAAATTATCGAAGAGAAGCTTGATTGGAAGACTTTGTTCCGAGAGCTGGTACCACAAGCAGAGGAAGCACAACCAGGGAGTTCTGTAGTTGGGTGGGGACCCTGAATTGTTTTGAAAACAGCATGAAGAAGAGGGAATTCACAGCCGGGGGCCAGGGCCAGGGCTAAGAGGGAGACCAGCAGGTGTGTGAGAGGTTAAACCAATCTAACAGGGTATTTGCCGGAGGAAGCAGTTCAGATATAAGTGGCTGGCTGGTGGGGGCAGGTCCTTGCTCTTTAGCAGTGTTCTTGTTAATACTAAATTTATAAGGGCTACAAGGATGAAGATACCTAGGAGAAGGTTCAGGATCCTGACTAAAGTTAGATCAAGCAATGAACCTTTGTCGATCCACAGCATAGCAAGGCTGTGATGTGAACAAAGTGTCTAATACATCCATCACTTGACTTGGAAGGATGAACAGTCCCAAGAGACCGACTAAATATTTTACTTCTCAGATAAATTTTCACATTCATGTAACCAAAGTCCAAGGCTACTTATTTGAATATCAAAGAGGTATTTCAGGGTAATTAAAATAATTATTTACAGACAGAGTATGTGGCAGACACGGACAGCATGGAGTCAGTAAGCAGAAAGGCTTGAGAAAGCACATCATTCGGGATGAATATGTACGACTGGAAATTGGAGATCAGAAACACTACAGGTAAAGGGAAATTAAACAGCATCTCATGAGCTGGTGAGACAGCTCAGTGGGTAAAGGTGGTTGCCATTAAGCCTAGTGACTTGAGTCCGATTTCTGAGTCACACCATGAAAGGAGAAATGATGCTTGCAGCTACTTTGACCTCCGCCCATGTGCTGCAGTGCACAAATGTGTACTCACACACACACACAGACACACACAGACACACACAGACACACACACACGTACACAGAGAATAATATAAACAACTATTGTCCCTTGGTCTGGCAGCAATATTTTTTTCTCTAGCTCATACCCATCACCTCTAAGATGTCTAAAGTGTTTGGAGGAGGTTACATTCTTGAACAATGCAGTCTTGTTTAGACAATAGAAAGACCTGTTTAAAAATAAACATGAACAGATGCGGTTATGACTGTTATCTAGGTAAAGAACCACTAGATGCTTTATACAGAAGTGGAGGGCTTGACTCAATGATCTGACACAGCAGAGTGGGCAAGATTGCTGACTTTGGGGTGAGCTGGGACTAAGCCATGAAAGAATCTTCAAAAGGTACATTATAACATAATTTTAGGACAGTTAAAATATCAGCTGAAACATTTTAAGACTTTGAGAAAGATTCATACTAATATAATTCATAATACTAATGGGAGTTTTATTATCCATTATGAAATTATTTGACACCATTACTGATCTAAAGGTAAGAAAAGGTTACTTCTGAAATATAATTAACCTGTTTTCACTCGGGAAGAATAGACAGTTAAAGATAGAGTTACGACCCTCATCTGTATCTTTGGGCAGATCCATCTCATGAATGAATGGAAATTTCCTAGAACAATGGAGGTGTCTCATTATTAATTTCATAGGGAGCTGTTCGAATTTAGAAGGTTCAAAGCTTCCTTTGACGATAACTTCTATAATAAAATGCAGAATTCACGTCTCATTTTAGTTTTATTGTTTTGACTCCAGTTTGTTGAGGGCTAAGGTGGGTGATGAGAGGGCACAGGACAGACTCCTGACAGCCATGGAGCAGGATGACAGCCGGCGATGAGGAAGAGCTGCAGGGTTTCCCCATCCATCCACCCCCTCGATGTTGAACTTCTGATCCTCCCGACGCATCTTTATTTTCTACCTTGAGGCTATGAAGAGCTTTTGAACTTTGATTTCCCAACAGCCCCTCTAATTTTATTGCTGAGTTCACATTCCAAAGGCAGGCATCCAGATGAGGCCTGTCAGCAACTGCCCCGCAGGCCCTCTCACCCGAGTTCTTCCAGCTCCTCTCAACCCCCACCCCACCGGTGTCAGCCCTTTCCAGCCACAGCCTCCAGTCCTCTTGGAGCATTCAGCCCCACGTGCCATGTTTTCTCTAACTTCTTTTGTTGCGCTTGCACCACGAGTCAGTCTGATTCAAACATCTTGTTTGTGCTTGCATTTGGAATGACAATGGACCAAATGACTGCTTCCCTTATTTGACTATAATTTCCATGAGAGAAGGATTATTCTCAATTTTGTATCCTTAAAGCTAGTGTGCCAGATTTTCCCCTAGAAGGTTTTTTCAGTACACTTTTACAGTTCTTAATGTCTATTGTATCAGTGACAGAACAGAAAAACAGGCATCGATGATTTATTCAAGGCTGCACAGCCAGTACGGGCAGAACTGTGATCTGAACCTTCAGGCAGTCTGGATCTGGATTCTTGCCACTTAAGCACCTTCCAGAAAGCCTCCCAGCACTCTGTGGTAGATCTGCCTTGCTTGGTGACGGGATGAATGACCCGGGTTTTCAAGGAAGGTAGCCACAGTGCAGTGAGTTGTCACTGTGGGCTAGCATATGGGCTCAGACAGCAGTTGCTGAAGCTTCGGTTATAATAGAGACAGTTGGGTCCAACTGGAGACGTTCTACACAAGCCACTTTGGTATCTCTACCATGGTGGTAGATGATTTAATATTCTACAGTTCATCACAGACTACCTTTGAGGCCAGAAAATGTCCTGTGTTGTAGAAGACAAGGATGAAACAAAAGAAAACAAGGCAAGGGACATGTACTTTTATTTATAGTATCTTATTGTTTGAAATTATATTGAAATTACATCATTTCCTCTTCCCTTTTCTCCCTCAAGCCCCTCCCCTGCACTCTAGGTATTTTTCAAATTTATCTGTTTGTCTATCCCTAAATGCATAAACATAATATGCTTAGTCTTTATGATGCTACCTGAATATATAAAATAGTTTTTAAGATACGAAACATTTTATTTTTACTGATATACATTTTTGGAAGCATTTCACAAGCAACACAAAGTCATTTTTGTGCCCAGAACTGTAGCAAATTCTGTGTGAGCTATCCCTCCAAAGTAGAGGCAGTGCCTAGGTGTGATTGCAGGGCATCCTAGGCTATAAGTCAACTCACACTCATGAGAAAGCACACTGCAGTTGTATATGTGCTTTATATTTGGTTCCAGGCACCACAGTCTTAGAAGCATCATCAGCCATATGATAAAGATACAGCTACTGTAAACATTTATGACCATTTAAAATAGTAAAATTGTGACCCAAATGCTATAAAATGAGTATAAATGTACTATATAGTTGGCTGTAGTTGAAGTTCTAATGTTGTATCATGTACCCATAACACTTAAAAATGTAATTCCATTCTATCATAACTTTGATTAAAAACCGATATGCCAGCTTTGATTAACATTAAACACTTAATTGGCAATAATTTTCCATGCCTCCTGGAGTTGTGAAGGGCTTTGCTGCAATTATTTTGAAGGCCCAGATTCTCACAATCCCTGTTCGAAGCACTTCTGCTAATACCTTCCTTTTCTAGTTTCTGAATTTTGCTGTAGCAAGCAGAGACATTTGAAAACAGTTCCACTTCCTTAAGTGGCCTCATAATACCGTGGTGGTGGCTGCAATGTTGATGATTTTTTTTTTTTTTTGGTCATTCGGCTGCAGCTTATCCACGTGCAAAGCACTGGGGAAGTTAGTTAACCCTCTTCCCACCGCACCAGGGGTTTACTTTAGTTCCACTGTTGTGATTTCTACCTGAAAATCCTCTGCCTATTGCACAAAGTTCAGTTTCTTTCTTTAAAAAATATTTGCGTGTATGATGTGTATATATGTATCCTTGTATGATGCGTGTTTATCACATGTGTGTGAGAGTGTGCACACAGATATGTCATAGTGTATATATGGATATCATAGGGCAACCTCAAGTTTTGTTCTGTTTTTGTCAGAGACAGGGTTTCTCTGTGTGGCCCTGGCTGTCCTGGAGCTTGTTTTGTTGATCAGGTTGACCACTCAGAGATCTGCCTGCTTGCCAAGCGCTGGAATTAGAGGCATGTACCACCACGCCCGGCTTTCACCTCAGGGTCAACCCATACCTTCCACCTTACATTGACTGAGACAAGGTCTTTATGTTTGTTGCTGTGCATGCCAGACTAGTTGGCATGCAAGTTTCTCCGAGTTCTTCGGATCTCCCCCGGCCCCCCGTCACCATAGGAATGCTGGGATACAGATATGTGCTACTGTGTCTGTCATTAAATGGGTCCCAGGGATTTGAACTCAAGTCTTCATACGTGTGTTGCAAATGCTTTCTCAGAACTGTTTCCTCAGCCTGGCTCTCTTCCTCTTGATAGCCTCCTTTCTCTCTGTCTATCAATTTATTTGGCAATGTCCATCACATTTTGAGGGCATGAACAAATGTAATAAAAACTTAAGTCATTGGCAGAGTCTTTAAAAACAAACAGCAGTAACAACAACAAACAACAAAACAACCCAAAGCTAAGTGGTACCTAGATTATTTAGAACTCAATCCAGGCAGTAGAAATTGATAGAGAATTTATCTGAAAGGAATTTACTACAGGAGGTAGATATTTACAGAAACTTTGGAAGGTATGGGGATGGAGTACAGGGGCTTACATCTGAGATTTTTTTTTATTAAAAATGACAGGACCGAACTGTGACATAGGCTTAGAAACTGCAGGTGCTGCCACTATTGCTATGCCTGTCACCTTCTTACAGCCTCACAGCTCTTAGGCCATTGTAGATGCACAGAGGAGCCCATTTCACCCCAGTCACAGCTGAAAACTCAGTGACTTCATTTCTTTTCCACCCTCCAGTCTCACAAGGATGCACCTTCATTAGCAGAACTCAAGTTCTGTCATAGCTGCAAGACGGGCGGCAAGACACCATCTCCAGTCTCTGATTTAGACCCCAGAGGAAGCGTTAGAAGAGGCTGGGAATTGTTGATGAATGGTATGTGCGTTCTCCAGAATACATCATGTCATGGAATTACTTCAAGGGTCATGAGGCTGGGTCCTAATACTGGTGAAAGAGTAATATCACGTGACAAGGGTAAGAGGGAGGGAAAGCTAGCAAACTCAGACGATAAAAACTTTTGTTTTCAAGATACAGAGAGCAACCTGATTAACAATATAAAGCCCATGGCACAGCTTTAAATGTAACAGATACCAAGAAAGGAGAGAGAGAGAGAGAGAGAGAGAGAGAGAGAGAGAGAGAAATGATGGTGCTTGGACATCCAGAAAGGTTTTGGGAAGAAATTGAACGCAGATCTTGTCTGTGAAGCATGAATAAACTTACATGTTGGCCCAGGTAGAAGGCGGGAAGGTGGAATTCGGGGACCTAGGCATGGACCATGTAAGAAGAACTGCTTCAAATTTACATGACTTGAACCTGCATTCACAGACAACCGGAGCTCACCCCTGTGAGGCACATTTCAGGTTCTAGCTGAAGAGATTTTATTGTCTGTTTTTAGACATTATCTGTCTTTTGTAAGATGATTGCAAATGGATTATAATCTGTTTTTATGTCAACCTATTTGCATATTAGATTTGTTCATCTCTAATTGCCCATTGCTATACTAATTGATGCACTATTTAACATATTATCATCTCTCATTTAAGGGTCAGGAATGCAGGAGCAGCTGGGTGGTTCTGGCTCTTGGTCTCTCATGAGGTCACAGTCAACCTGTTCACCAGGCTGGGCTTTCTGATGGGTCAAAAGATTCATGTCCAATTTCATCTGTATTGATGTTGGCAGGAAGCCTCAATGCCTCACTGTGTGGGCCCCTTCTGGTAGAGGTCATGGCTTGGAAGTTGGCCATGCTGAGCAAATGGTCCAGTGAGTGAGAGATGGATAAAGCAACCAAGAT